>JAPMLY010002374.1:0-5000 GCA_026401115.1 Tetraselmis chui
GAGTGAGAGAGAGAGAGAGAGTAAGTATGACGCACATATTACATGCTTCACAATGTAAAAGTGTATTCGATTTTGAAACATGTGTGCTGTCCTTGCCATCATCAAACTCCGCCACTAAGGCTGAATGTTATGAGTTGGCCTGCGCGTAAAACGTAGCAAATGACAACACATACTCTTCCTTTCTCCATGAAACCAAAACTGCGTAATCTCCCCCCCCCCCCCCCCCCCCCCCCCCCCCCCTTCCCTTTCCATATTGAAGACACAACTGCGCGCGGTCTCTCCATTGCTCATCGCGACGCATGACCCTCGTATCAATGCATGGTGAATGTAACCTTTGGCAAAGCACGTGGGGAAAGAGCGTCTCGAGGTGGAAGGGAGGCGAGAGGGGGGCTCATACGTGTAGTCCATGTCGTATCCGATAGCTTTTATGGAGCGAAGGTTTAGCGCGCGGTTGCAAAAGATGGCGCGGTTGGGCATATCCTCGGGGCCGCCCTGACTGACGCCCATCTCCTTCAGCAGCGCTCTGCTCTGCGCCTGCACCTCCGCCAGCGGCATGTCCAGCACCCCGTTCGCGTCCTCCAGCCCCAGCAGCACCTTCTGCATCCAGTTGGGCGCCACGCCCATCTTCACTCGAAAATTCCCCGAAGTCGGCTCGCCCATCGCGTCCACGTCGGCGGAAAACGTCCCCACCTGCGCGCCACAACCACCGCTATCTTCAGAGGAGCCGTCCTACGATACCACGAGCAACGCGGGAAAGGGGTTTGTTCGAACCGAGCGTGCGTACCTCGAGTGGGTCCCTCGAGTCGGTCATATTCTTTGGCAGCCCTTGCCCGGGCGACGACGAGGGGCTCGCGTGGTTGCTTTCCCTGACGCTCCCGCTACTACCACCGCCGCCGCCGCTTGGCTGGGGCTCATTTCGTGCGCTTCCGGTTGGCGCATCGCAACGCACTCGCACCGTGCCGCCCCTGGGTGAGACGGCGGAATCGGCGACAGTTTTCACGGCAGCGAACATTCGAGACACTTTCAGTCCGCCGAACGCGCACACTCGTGGGAAAGTAGGAACGCCAATGGAGTCGTTGCTTATAGGAACGAAGGGAGTGGGGCGCAGTCGCAAGCACGGTGATGTTTTATCTAAGGAGGGCAGCACTTGCTGAGAAGAGAGGCGTCACGCGCGACACGGAAAACTCGATGTTGTAGCATTGTAAGAGTCGTCGGTGCGGTGCGGATAATGACAATGACTCGGTAGCGATATTCAAGTTCGCGCATTGGGCCACCGAGTTAGTTAGATGTCACCGTTCGCGGCCGCGAGCTAGTGGGGTTATGGTTGCCAGCCACGACGTCGTTATTGCGAGTGGTACTTCTGACTGAAAAAACGGAGTCGACGTGGAGAATTGCGCGATTACGCTGCCGCCACGGTCCCACTATCGTTGCCGAGTCGCCGCCATCAGTCGTCGTCGTGATGGGAGCTGAAGAGCTGTCGTACCTCCGCCTTCCCACGGCAATCGGCCCTCTGCGTGTTGACAGGGACGGTGCGCGTGCCGCTGCCGAAAAACATGACGCTGTCTGCATTACCACTGCTCCCACGCTGTCGGTGGTGGCTGCAGTTCGTGAACACTCGGGCGCGGTGGGTTGCAGGGTATGCGGGTGTATGATGGCTGCTCTCCGCCGTGAGTGCGTGACGGGCCAACGTGCGCGTGACGACGACGAGTGTCGACGATGACGATGACCTACGGCCGCAAAAACTAGCCGTACCAGTACCAGTACCAGTACTACAGTCGAAATCTTCCGCGAATATATCCTACCAGGTAGTCATCCAGTATAAATATCATTTATTCGTACGGGTGCCGAAACGTACCATTGGGCATCAGCGAGTGACTTCTGATCACACCAGCAACATATATATTTCAATGATGATTTTAAATAACTGTTACAGCAGTCTGATGACGATAAGTATCTGAATAACGTTATCATCAAATAATAGTTAGTGCGATTCCTTATTTATGAATAAATCGTGGAATAATATGTCTTTCTGTAGATTATACCGTGCTACCCTCTTATTATTCTTATGAACTATTGCATTTTTTAGATTCCGTAAGATTAAATTATCTTCCCGAGGTTTTTTTCATCGTTAAGGATTGTGAGTAGATTATATTCAATATTGCGATCTTATCAACAATCTTCCCATCAGTACCTGTACCTGTACGCTCGCCCCGCGCGCGTTGTTCAGAGCTATCCCATCCCATCCATCGGCACAGCATCAAAACTCATAAACCAAACAACACGAGCAGTGATTAATTTTTTCGTAGAGGGAGGACGAGCGGGTTGTACGCTCCCGCTGTCTTGGCACCGCGCCGATGCTTCTCCCCGTGGCAGCGGCCGCCGCCGCCGCGATAGCCGGTGGCGTGAAAGCGATCGCAGGACGGCGTCGCAACGGACGCCAAAAGGGCGGCGATGATGGTGGGCACAGTACACGTCACTCCCTTATCCATCAGCGGCAGCAGCACCCTCACGCGTGACTGTCTGGAAAATACCGGCGAAAGCCGCGGAGTTTCCTGCACATTTGTGTCAGTTGACTCCGTGGCAGCGCATCTCTGTCTGGGTAGAGAGTGGCCAACGTCATCGGTGATCGGGCCGGACGACTGTTTACCGGCGTTTTCGGCGGCGTTTCACCTTCGCCCGGCTTGAGAATTTCGTGTCGCCGGTGCGCAGGACTGCCCGTGGACCTGGACGCTTTTGTCCCTGTTACCCTGCAGTGGACAAACATCCGCTCGCAGCTGGAGCAAGCAAAAGGAAAGGTGAGTCGGGCGGGGGTTTTAGCCATCAACGACGCAAGGAATGGGATGTAATTATTTACAAAACATGTAAATCGAACCTCACCTAACAGACAACACGACCTGTGCATGGGTTAATTGAGTAGTTACGTAGGAGTGGAGACGACTTTAACGGGTATCTTTCTGGAAGTTATGCTCAGGAAACAGGAATCTGGGTTGGCTTGGCATTGTGAATGTCACTGAGAAAGTTCGTTACATTTACATAAATAATTAGTCGATTTCTTTTTTTATTGAATTTGTTGAGTTATTGCGCTGCTGCTTGCGTGATTTCAGGGCACCAAGCACATTCTGGGTGGAGTGAGTGGCACCGCGGAGCCGGGCCGCCTGCTGGCCATCATGGGTGCGTCAGGCAGTGGGAAGACCAGCCTGCTGAACGTGCTGAGCGGTCAGACGGCCGCCGCGAAGAACCTTCGCCTGTTGGGCCGCGTGCGGGTGAATGGGGTGCCGCAGGCTCGGTCCAGGCACCGCCAGGCTTACGTCAGGCAGGAAGATGTGTTTTACAGCCAATTGACGGTGCGTTGGCAGTCAAAAGAGGAGGCGTGTGGCCTGTTTCCTGTGGAGCCTATGCTCTGTCATGTCTTCTCAAATGCATTCGCAGTGCGTTTATGAATTTTTTTGCATTGCGCATTTTATGGTACATTCGATATGGCGACACATTGTGTACTGTCAATGATTTATGCAATTGAAGTGGTGTTGTGGATGGGTTGATTGGATGTAATGCTACTCAGTATAGTTTTGATTACTGCAGATTAAAACGGCTTATGCGTAATGCGATGGATGATTTGTAAGGTCGAATGCGAAGCAAATGAAATGATTTATTTTGCGCAGGCGCGCGAGACGCTGATGATGGCGGCCAAGTTGAGGCTGCCCAAGAGCGTGAACACGGAGGAGAAGGAGGCGCTGGTTGAGACACTCATCACGCGACTGTCTCTCTCCAGCTGCGCGGACACACCTGTGGGCGACAACAAGACGCGCGGGCTGAGCGGGGGTATGTCGCGCGCCTGTCGTAGGGATGACTGTCAGGCTGACATGGCGTCTCTCCAGTCAATTTTCAACTACAGTGAAGCCCATGACACAGTTAGTGTTAAATCCTATGTTCTGATTGCTTTTTTCCGTGTGCCATTAGGCGAGAAGAAGCGGTTGTCGTTGGGCTGCGAACTGATTGGCAGCCCGGCCCTCATCTTTGCTGACGAGCCCACCACCGGCCTTGACTCCTTTCAGGTGGGAAGGTCTATGTTGACGGTAGTAGGATGGGAATGTCTGAAAGGGATAGCTGCTCTTTTGTAACCGACTGAGCGAACAAAGAGAAGGTGTGTGTGTGTGTGTGTGTGTGTGTGTGTGTTGCAAGATAGGGTGGATGTTGAGTGTGTGTGAGTGGGTTTATGTTTGCAATTGAAAGCAAGTGAGAGATAGAGAGAGTGAGTGTGTGAATGTTTGATTGTGTGGGGGTGGGGATTTGTATGTGAACGCGTGTGTGTGTGTGTGTGCGTGCGTGCGTGCGTGCGTGTATGAGTTGCGAGGCTGACGGAGGCATCGATTTTCGCAGGCAGAGAAGGTGATGGGGACGCTGCGGGCGTTGGCGGACAGCGGGCACACCGTCGTGTGCACCATCCATCAGCCACGTGGCTCCATCTTCAAAATGTTCGACGACCTGATGCTCGTGTCCGCGGGACAGCTGCTCTACAGCGGCCCTGCCAACGCCGCAGTGGACTCTTTTTTGGTGGGCGCCCAAATGTTCCACGCAGCTCTCAGATATTTCTGAAATACGCATCAAAATCAGCACATTCGTAGTTTTTTGTCGCCCTTTTGGGTTGCGTAAACAAATAGGGTAACGCAAACCTAAAAAAGAACTACTGCAACTCTGCGGATAGGCCCAAGGTCTGCCGCCACCTGATGGCGAGAACGCAGCGGAGTATCTGATCGATCAGATCGCGGTTGACACGTCGTCGCCCGAGAGTGAGGCGGCCTCTCGCTCCCGCATCGCCACCCTACTCGCCAGCCAAACTCGTTCACGAGCGTCGGAGGCACTCCGCGTTCGCGGGTCTGACAGCGCCAAGAGCCTCGCGGACTCCGCATCCTCCTCTTCCTCCCGCCGCTCCCCCGCGCCGCTTAGCAGTTGGTGGGAGCAGTTCCGCATGCTGTTCAAGAGGGCGTGGCGGCAGGTGCGCA
>JAPMLY010002374.1:15000-53015 GCA_026401115.1 Tetraselmis chui
CCCGAGGGATCTGGCTTGTTTCCCGCGGCCGAATACGGCGCGGGCTCGGTCAACAAGCCGGCCACTCACGCCGATCCTGCCGTCGCGTTGCGGCTTTTAGGCGGCCCGCCCAGCAGCCCGAAGCCCAATTTTAACATTTGATTTAACGGGCAACGGAGGTGAAAAAAGTACTGGCTGTGTCCATGAAACTTCGACTTCATTTTCTAAACCTGGGTTTACGTAATGCACGCCAACAGGCCGACGTCAGCACATCGCTACGCGAACGATAACGGTTCCGCCCAAAAGTCGAAAGTCGACTTCGTTTTCTAAACCTCAGCTTTAGGGTTGTATCGACTATCAACCGACAATAAACTCGTAGACGAGATCTCCGGAATTTTTGGGTCATCATTTATTTATACTAATACCGTTGGATAGCGGATAAACCCTAAACCCGATATTAATAATATCCGGAATTTGTATTAACTCCGAATAAACGACACACACATGCGCCGCGTCGAGGCTATTCGGATTTCAGAACGCGTCGTCATTTGATGAACTATCGCTACTGCGCTGCTTTCTGTACATACAACAGAAACCGTCGTTTGTTGCAGCACAACGGCAGCTGCCGCCCATAAGAAACAGTCGCAACAGTCGCTATCACTTTCGACCTTTCGCTACGGTCCGTCAACTGCCACTGCACCGTTTCCAGAGGTTTTGATATGGCGCCAAACAATAAGGAGAAGGGTGGTCTGAGCCACTCGGCGCAAAAGAAGGCGAACGCTGAGGCCAAGAAGCCCGGAAAAACGAAGGGTCCCAGTGGAGATAAGAAGCAGCAGCAAGAAGTTCAGTGCCCCATATGCAAGACAGTCGTGAAGAAGGTCGTCGACATGAAGGCGCACTTTGAGTCAAAGCACTCCAAGGAGACGTTCGACCCTTCGAAGCATGCGGTTCCGGTCTAGAAGACAGGCGTCATCATGCCTCCTATTGCAATATAGTCTGTTTCACCGCAGTAGAAAATATACAATAATTTAAATTTGACATTATTGAAATTAAAAATGAAGCCGCGCAGCAAAACGGGAACTTGGTATCGCGCCTGTAGAGGAGAAACCGAGGAATGACCGTATGACTTCCGGCCTTACTCTGGAGTACTATTTGATCTCTCCATACTCCCTGTGAATATCAACGTCAGCCTCCTTCACGCAGTCACGGACTGACACTGGAGTTTCGAAACCCCAATTTTGCGAGGAAACTGTATGTGTAGCGGCGGCGGCGCGGCGGCGGCGGGGTTGTCATTGCACCTTTTTCTCGGTATTATTTGCCTGCGGAAGATATATATACTGCGCGTACTGGACTCCCGGACGTCACTCACTGCCTCCACCACCACACTCACACCCGCCTCGTGGCATTGCCGCGTGAAGCCACTCGTCCTAGTGGGCGGAAGAAATGACATTATACCGTATATAAGACGGTGCTCACACTTCTCAGTGGCGGGTGGTTGCTACGCCTCATTTAATATACGGCGCACGTATATACAAGTATACATACTGTTCGTGCCGCAATCTTGCTATATGTTGTATCGTCCCCGCCGCTTCCTTATTTTCTATTCATAGCTGCTGGTTTCTAGTGACGGACTTCGCCATTTAAAGCGTGCTGTCCCGAACAGGGTACCCTTCTCATTCGATCGGCGAGCAAGGCGACTATATACACACGATCGGCGAGCTATATCAAATACTCCATAATAAATCAAATAAAATCAGAATATAATTCCGGTGTTGTTACTTAATTTGTGAACTTAACTTATTGGGGAGCAGAACGACTGAATGGGCCCGTCCAATCGTCGCCCAGGTTGTCGCGCGTAAGTGACGTGAGGCGGGGGCTCATAACATGTTAAACCGTGCACACACGATGAGTTACAATCACGGTCACGCAACTAGGATACGGATAGACACAGAGACAACCAGCCCGAGGCGTTGTGTCGGAACAACACAAGTGTTAGAGCTGAAGCCTAGCGACAACTCATCGGTATGTCCGATCTAGACATGTACCAATCATATCTAGAATAGTTTATAGCAACTAATGATTAGAAGGTTGTACTTACAACACTCCCCCGAAGGTAGCTACGGGATGAAGCGCTGCATTGGGTCTTCTCCTCCAAGGATTACACTTCGGTGTCTTGCAAGTGCAGGTCATGTTTGAGGCTTGGTGAACATGTCGGCCACCATTTGGTCAGTGGGAAGGTACCTCAACTTAATGGTTCCCTGCTCCACGTGGTCCTTGAGGAAGTGCCACTTCAGACCGATGTGTTTAGTCTTCTCGTTGACCAAGGCATTCCATGAGTACGCGACGGCGCTTTGGTTGTCCTCCCATATGGTGGTGGTTTCGGGGATGGGGGCGTTGAAAATCTCCCCCATAAGTTGGCGGAGGTGGAGTCCCTCCTTGGTGGCGTCAGCCGCAGAGTAGTACTCGGCTTCACAAGTGGATTGGGCCACGCAAGTCTGTTGTTTGGACTTGTTGCTGATGGGCATGCGTCCGAGGGTGAAGAGATAGCCCGAACGCGACTGGCGGGTGATGTTATCGTTTGCCCAGTTAGCGTCGGCGAAGCCTGTAAGTTGGAGAATGTTGTGCGTGCCCCCCCAAACGTCACGCGCATGTCGATGGTGCCATGGAGGTATCGTAGGACCTTTTTGAGAGCCTGCAGGTGTGCGTCCGTGGGGGATGCTTGGGCGGAGCCAAGGATGCTCAACGCCGTGGAAACATCGGGACGCGTGCAAACTGCCGCGTACATGAGACTGCCCAGTAGACTTGGGTAGACGTCCTTGGCCACCCCGGTAAGGTGGGGGAAAGTCATGTGCACAAGTCCGGCGAGGAAGCCGGGGTCCATAGGAAGGGATGAGGGCTTAGAGTCGGTCATGCCGTACTTTGCAAGGATGTCTGCCGCATAGGTATTTGGTCCAATCCAGCGCGATGGTGCGGGCCGAGCGATTGCGGGTGATGTGCATGCCAAGGAGTTGGGAGAGGTCGCCCATGTCCTTAATTTTGAACCGTGCACCGAGCAGAGCCTTGAACGATGTAAGGCATGTGGCATCATTGCAGGCTGCGGGAATGTCATCCACGTACAGTGCGATCATGGTGAACACTTGACCGGTACGGATAATGTAGATGCATGGGTCGGAGACGCATTGTTGCCACCCGTGGTCAACACGCCATGCACGAAGCATCATGTTGAATTCGCGAGGGGACTGTTTAAGTCCGTAGAGGCCGCGCTTGAGATGGCACAATTGGGACGTCCCATCAGCGAAGCCGAGGGGCTGGCGGATGTACACGTCCTCCTTAATAGGGGCGTAGAGAAACGCAGTGTCGATGTCAAGTTGACACAACTCAAGGTCGCGGGAGGCTGCGATGGCAAGGAAGAGGCGAAGGCTGGCCATGCAGATGACATGGGAGAACGTCTCCGTATAGTCGAGGCCATCGCGTTGGCTGCACCCTTTAGCGACGAACCGTGCTTTGCAGCGGGAGACATCGCCGGCGGTGTCGGACTTAATGTTGTAGATCCACATGATGTTAACGACCACGCGGCCATGGGGAAGGACGACGAGTTCCCACGTGCCGTTGTCCATGAGGGAGGAATACTCCTGTTCCATAGCGACTTGCCACTGGGGGGCATGGGCGTTGTCCAACGCAACCCGGTACGATTTGGGTTCCACACACGCTCGGGCGGAAAGGAGAGCGACGGCATTAGGTGATGTGCCGGCAGAAGTGTGGGGAGGGCCACTAATCAGGACGGGCACGTGGGGTTGCTCGAAGATGTCTTCTTTGGCTTTGCCATGTTCATGGTAACAACACGCCGTGACAAGTGTCGGCGGGTAGTCGGACATGTGGGCCACAAGTTCCCCGTAGCGAAGGGGATGTGACCGGAGTCGAGCCTGACGAGGAGCTGTAGGAGGGGGTTGGGGGTCGGACAAGGGGGTGTCGCTAGGGTGGGATGGAGGGGAGGTGTCGAGAGGGGACTCGTTATCCGAGCGGTCGGAGATGGCCGAGTCGATGGGGAGGCGCGTGCCGAAGCCCGGAGTGTTTTCCTGGAAGACAACATGGACGAAAGTGGTGATGAGGCGAGTTTCTGGGTTGTACACGCGGTACCCCGGGGCGTCAGGCGAGTAGCCAACCATGACGCCGCGAAACGCTTTTTCACCGAGTTTCAGACGCAGTTTGTCTGGCACTTTGGCGAAGACAACGCACTCGAAGACGTGGAACTTGGATGCGTTAGGCACCGACGACGTAAGGAGCGTGAGAGGAATGCCGCCGGTGAGGCCGACCGAGCGGTTGTACGTGCGGTTGCGGAGGTACACAACGGTGCTAACAACGCACGACCACATGGAATTGGGGATGGACATGCTGTGGAGCATTGCATAAGCATTGTCCCGGATAGTGCGCCATGGGCGTTCGGCTTTGGCGAGCATGTGATGGGCAAAGGGGGCAGAGAATTGAACCCCAACGCCGAGGCGGGCGCAGAATTGGCGGGTGACAACAGCTTGAAACACAGAGTCCGAGTCGAATTTTATGACTGGTGCGAACGCGCCGGATTGGGCGCGATGGCGTGCATGTAAATGTTGGATGTCCAACATGATGGTTTCCAGCTCAAAGCATGCGTCGTCCTTGCACTTAGGGAACCGCACCCACATGTAATGGGTATGGTGGTCGATGACAAGCAGGCAGTAGCGGAGGCCATGTGGGGAGGGGACATTAAATGGACCCCAAAGGTCAGAGGACATGTTAAGAATGGGACGGGAGGGTTTCGCGCAAGCATCCGTGTTGCATGGTGCAGCAGTGGCCTTGTGGAGCAAGCATGAATCGCAAGACACATTTTTATAGAGCTGCCTAATGTTGGGCTAGTTGGGACACCGTGGGTATGCCGGGCATGCAAGCTTTGCATGTTAAGGTGTCCAAACCGGCGGTGCCACGGTACGGGGTCGCACTGGGCAGTGAGGGCAACACAAGAAAAAAGATCCGCACTTTCTCCGCTGAGGGGCTTGGGGGTAGTTTTGGTTGGTGGGGTAGGAGGTAGAGACCGTTTCCGGACGGCTCTAGCACACCCATTCCCGTGGGCACAACGAGAAGGCCAATATCAGAGTCACTAGGAAAAAGAAATTCATAGCCGCTGTGGGATTGCATCCAACTAACACTAAGTAGTCTGCCGATGCGCTGAGCATGGCGAGATGAGAGGTCGGGTGTGTACAATGCGTGGATCGTGCGGTGGATGATCTCGCCAAACGCCAGCCGAATGGACATGCACACTGAACCACTGCCTTTGAAATCGACACCAACCCCACCTACGCGAGAGCGAGCGGAGGGCGGGGTGAACGTGGAGAAGTCGCTTGAAATGCGGTCAAGTTTATCGAACACGCGGATTCAACCACCCAGTACTGTGGAAGGTCACGACCATGGGTGATGGACGATGAGAAAGCGACGAAACTGAAGCGGACACTCACCTCGGCGTCGTCGTATTTATCAGTGCATTCCTCAAGAGTGGGAAGACTGTCAGTCTCGTCGGCGGAGATGTCGCTCAATAGAGCAGCGTGCGCACAGGCGGAGCCACCAGGAGTGCCGTACTTATGTACGATCATCTTCCGTTTGGCGAGAGTCCACTTCAGAAAGGCGTCATCTGGGGCAGTGCATGAGGACATGATATGGTCCATACTGTCACATGCGCTGCACTTGTTTGGGAGGCCACGGCCGCCACGCGATCCACGTGGGTTGGAACCGCGACCAGCAGCGACAAACGCAGAGATGGGAAGGGGAGACGTGTCATGGGCTGGCATGCTCTGAGCACCGGCGTCCTCGTCCATATTCCTCGCTTGGTGGAGGATGTTGGTCATCACCTCATCGGCGGACATGAGGTAGTCCGTGTCGAAGGCATTAATGACACACTGCTTTGGGTGGCCGAAAGTACCCGAGCTGGAGATGCCACGCAGCATGAGAAGGCCAAGGTTGTGGGGGTGGATGGCCGCAGACCCATGTATGAGCTGGCAGGTTTCGTTGTACTCATCGAAAGTCTGCTTGAGGAAGTGGACATAGTCAGTTTGTGACTGGCCAAGGCGCTGGCGGAGCATGAGGTTGTCCAGCAAGGATAGAGAGCGCGCGAAGGACATGCAGTCCAGCCGTTCACAAAAGATGTCCCAAGCTGAAGTGGCGCAGTCTGGATGTGCAGGAAAAACGCACTTTAGGGCATGGTCAACGCGCTTGTTGTCGCTCGCTGCATGGAGGAGTAGGGTGTATGCGTAGTGCTAGGCCTGCTCGTCCAGCTAGTCACCCGACTCGCGGATGGCAAGCTACGGGATGATGTACGCTCCCTTAAGGGAGAGGAAGTTAAGAAAGTTTCTCTTACAATGCTTGAAGTCCGAGTTGGGCCCCATGGTGGGGACCGACATCTTCATAGACCGGTTGAGTGCGTCCTTGTCGAAGCCGGTCTCTTCGTGAGCAGCACGCCCGACGACCACCGGGTCAATGCTGGGGCGTCGTCCTCCACGGCTGCTGAGGGCACCACGCGTCCACGCGGGCCTAGAGACGAATGTTGTCAAGAGAAGTGACGAGGGGGGCCACCAAGGAATGGGGAGTGGCCGGGCACAACAGGCGGCGGACCGTAATGGTGGTGGGGTCCACGAGAGGTGGGGACGTGGTGCGGCGGTGCATCCGGGAAGAGAGGTCCGTGGGTTGGAGGGGCATATTCGGTAGGGGGGTATGGTGGAGGTGGTGGGAGGAGGTCCATGGGCTGCTCGTGGCGCGGGGCTTCGCGCTGCTCACCGTGACGACGTTGCTCTAGAGTGGGGTCGGCGGCAGCAGTTGTAGCAGCAACATTAGCTGTTGTTGCGGCAGTGTCGGCCGTATGCGCGTCCAGACGAGCGTTAAGGAGCACCATTTGCTCAAGGACCAGTGCGAGCGTATTAGGGGCAGGAAGGAGCGAACTTTCCTGAGATATGGGGCTAGGAGAATCAGCAGGCGTGGCAAGAGGAGATTCGGCCGAACGAGTTTTTGGTGCCATCGCGGCATAGGAAAGAACGAACTGGACGACAAGCAGCGGTAAGAACCGCTAGCATGACTTGTGCCTAACATCGGTTTCAGAGAGACGGCCTAATGCCGGCCGACCCCTTGGCATGTAGCCCCGGGATGTCTCAAAGTACCTTTTATGTATCCTCCACCCAGTGTGGGGCACAAGTCGAGGCCACGGCCATGTCAAGTGGAGCCATACGCTGGCGGATGAGTCGCTAAGTAAATATATAGATTAATTAAACTATGGTTGTCGTGCACCTTGTGTATGCGTATTCACCCGATAGTGCGCCCCCCCTTCTCCAGCTTGGACATGTGTGCAACATGTCCACGCACGACGAGTGCGTGGGTGTGGGTGGCTGGCTGGCGTCCTCGAGCGGCTGACTTAGGTGGGGTGGAGGGTGGATATCAAAGCGCAGTTTTTACTGGCGATACCGCCGACTACAAGGTGAAAGTACTAAGTTTCTATATAAACTTGCCTTTTGCGGGAGAGGTGGCGATCGTATCTCGCCGAACCAGGTTGTCGCGCGTAAGTGACGTGAGGCGCGGGCTCATAACATGTTAAACCGTGCACACGATCAGTATGGAAGGTAACTAACGCACACGTAGTTACAATCACAGTCACGCAAATAGGACAGCCACAAAGACAACCAGCCCGAGGCGTGGTGTCGGAACAAGAGAAGTGAGAGAGCTTTAGCCTAGCGACAACTAGGTACCGAATCAAACAGATTATCGGTATGTCCGATCTAGACATGTACCAATAATATTTATAATAGCTTGCATTAGCTATATGTAGCTAATAACTAGAAAGTATTATTTACAACAGTAGGTCGATGTGGGTCATGAGGGGTCAACGTTAGTGGTGGGGGCACCGGGGCGATAGCCTCGGCTGCCGCCCGTGAGCCAGCGGAGGAGGGGTTCTAGGAAAAGGGTGAATAGGAAGGGGGGGAGAGTGTCTCCCTCGAGAGTACCACGGTCAACATCAATGGAAGGGATGGACCCGCATGGGGTGATATAGTCGGTGGTGGAGACCCCATAGAATTTTTCGCATGTGTCGACGAAGGTGGAGGGCATGCCAAGTTGGCGCATGTGTTTGAACATGATGCGGTGGTCGGCGGCATTGAAAGCGCCCTTGAAGTCCACGAACAATATATATATGTCTTTATTGTATATTTTTGCATCCTCCATCAACATGGTGATGGAAGCAAGGGCTTCATAAATGGTGCGTTGGAGGCGAAAGCCGTCTTGTTACTCGCTGAAGATGCCGTGGGTTTCTGCGTATTTAGAGCATGCATCTTTGCGTAGTGTGGTCTAGAGTTTGATCAAGTTGTTCATGAGGGCATTGGGTCGGTAATTATCGAGGAGAGTCGGGTTACCTTTTTGTGCAGTAAGCATGTGGTGTTGTGGCACCATTCGGGGGGGGGGTATAAGCTTTGTGGGCGTATTGAACCATGCAAACACAGTTAGTGTGGAAGATAACGTACGCAAACGTAGTTACAGTCACAGTCCCGCAAACGGAACAGTTACAGCGACAACCAGCCTACAGGCGTGGTGTCGGGACAACAGAAGTGTGAGAGCTGTAGCCTAGCGACAGCTCTGCACCGAGTCAAACAGTTTATCGGTATGTCCGATCTAGACATGTACTAATCATATCTAGAATAGCTTACAGTAGCTATCTGCAACTAATACGTATGCGGTATTACTTACAACACTCCCCCTGCATGTAGCTACGGGATAGAGCGTTGCATTGGGTCTTGTCCTCCAATGATCGCACTTCGGTGTCTTGCAAGTGCATGTCTTGGGAGGAGTTTGGTGAGCATGGTAGCGTCGGCAAAGCCTGTGAGTTGGAGGCTGTGGTCCAGGCCCCCCCCCAACGTCAGGCGCATGTGAATGGTGCCATGAAGGGAGCGGAGGACCTTTTGCAGAGCGCGCCAATGTGCCTCTGTGGGTGAGGCTTGGGCGGAGCCAAGGATGCGCAAGACCGGGGAGACAGCGGGGCGCGTGCAGACGGGGGCGTAGTGGGGGCTGCCCAAGAGACTGGGGTGGACGTCTGGGTCAAAGTCGGGGGTTGCGTGTGTCGGTCGCCCGATGACTATGGGGTCAACGGTGGGGCGACGACGGCCACGGGGGGTGTGGTCGCCACGCTTGGCTGGGGAAGAGGGATGTCCATGGAAAAGTAGAGGAGGGCCACCCGGAAATGGAGAGCGGCCAGCCATTGGGGACGGCGGGGCGTACGAATTCGGGTGGTCACGGGAGGGGGGGACGCCGTGAAAGGGCGCCTCCGGGATGAGAGGGATGGGGTGGTGAGGGGCATATCCAACGGGGGGGTAGGGAGGGTGTGGCGGGAGTTGTTTGACTGCGATGTCGTGTAGGGCAGAATCAGCGGGGGGGTATGGGGGGGGTTGCAAGTGTTCACCTACGAGTTTGGGGCGCGAGGGCTCGCGGTGCGCATCGAGGCGGCGCTGTGCGACGGCGGGGTGCGGAAGAGTACTCGCAGCAACAACAGCATCCTCGGCCGACAGCGAGTCGAAACGAGCTGTCAAGTGTGCCACTTGCGCAACGAGCAGGACGAGGGCATCCGGGGGGTGTTCGAGGGGGAGGTCGTGCACGTGGTGGCCCTCCGGAAAGTGTGCGAGGTGAGCGACGTGGCGGCGCTGAGCGACAGGGGGGTGCGGATTAGCACCCGCAGCAGCAACAGCGCCCGCGGCCGACTGCAAGTCGAAACGAGCTGTCAAGCGCGCCACTTGTGCAAAGATCAGCGCGAGAGTATCCGGGGGGTGTTCGAGGGGGAGGGTGTGCACGTGGTGGCCGTCCGGAAAGTGTGCGAGGTGAGCATCGTGGCGGCGCTGAGCTACAGGGGGGTGCGATATAGCACCCGCAGCAATGGCGGCCGACCGCGAGTCGAGATACGCGTCAAGGCGCGTCAGTTGCACACGTAGCAGCTCGAGAACACCCTGGGTAGTATGGACAGTGCTCTGCTGAGAGCCTGACTCAGGGGAACCAACAGGTGAAACAGGCGGGTTTTTCTGCGCCATTTCGACAGAGGGCAAAAAAGAAAGAGCTGGAAGAAAAACAGGCAGCGGTAAAAACCGCTAGCCGGACTCGTGCCTAACAGCGGTATGCAAAGAGACGGCCTGATGCCCGCCGACCCCTCGGCCTGTAGCCCCGGGGTGTCTCAGAGCACCTTTCCTGTATCCTCCACCCAGTGTGGGGCACAAGTCGAGGCCAAGGCCAGGACAGGTGGAGCGCTGCGCTGATGGCCTAGTCGATAAGCTAATATGAAAATAAAAAAGGTAAGCTACGGCTAGCGTGCAACCTGTGGATGCGTATTCACCCGACAGTGCACCCCCCCGTTCTCCAGCTTGGACATGTGTGCACCCTGTCCACACACGACGAGTGCGTCGGTGTGGGTGGCTGGCTATCTCCGGCGGGTGGCTGACTTAAGAGGGTGGTGGCGGGTTTTTAAAATCGCAGTTTATACTGGCGATACCGCCGACTACAAGTTGAAAGTACTAGGTGTCTATAGAAACTTGCCTTCTGCGGGAGAGCTGTCGATCGCAGCTCGCCGAACCAGGTTGTCGCGGGTGAGTGACGTGAGGCGGGGGCCCATAACCTATTGAACCATGCAAACACAGTTAGTGTGGAAGATAACGTACGCAAACGTAGTTACAGTCACAGTCCCGCAAACGGAACAGTTACAGCGACAACCAGCCTACAGGCGTGGTGTCGGGACAACAGAAGTGTGAGAGATGTAGCCTAGCGACAGCTCTGTACCGAGTCAAACAGTTTATCGGTATGTCCGATCTAGACATGTACTAATCATATCTAGAATAGCTTACAGTAGCTATCTGCAACTAATACGTATGCGGTATTACTTACAACATGGCGAGGAGGCAGAGGAGGGAGAAGAGGGCGGAGCGGGTTGCATTGGGTAGGAACTTTATGGTTTCATTGGGGATGCCATCTGGGCGGTAAGCCTCCGCATCACCCAAAAACATTAAAGATCAAGCATCAACTGCAATGCATCAAGAAATGATGCATCAAAATTTAAATTAAACTGGTAATTCATGGACGCATTGACTATATAAGCCACTAATTCATGGACGCATTGATTATATAAGCCACTAATTCATGGGCGCATTGATTAAATGGGGCACTAATTCATGGACGCATTGATTATATAGGCCACTAATTCATGGATACATTGATTAAATGGGGCAGTAATTCACGGACGCATTGATTAAATGGGCCACTAATTCATGGATGCATTGATTAAATGGGGCACTAATTCGTGGACGCATTGATTAAATTCAGCACTAATTCATGGACGCATTGATGCGGATGATGCGGCAGACGCATCATGATGCAATGAATACATCGATGTTTGATGCGGAGGCTTACTGGGCGGGGGGCTTTGCTAGTGCCTAGGGAGTGGACTGTTTTATCGAAAGTATCCCGAGTTGTCATGTCGGCGAGGGTGAGGGAGGGGTCTCCGCGGGGTTCTATTACGAACGAGTCTGGGTTGTCGGGGTGTTCCCACGGAGGGATGGGAAGCTCGGGCGGGGTGGCTCGTGTGGGTTCGTTGTCGAAGTGTGAGTGGACTGCGGCTATGACTTCGTGGGGAGAGGTTACGACGGTTGTGTCGGGACGAGTGATTTGGTGGAGTTTCGAGGTGGCACTACAAGGAGGAGGCCGCTTTTGATTTTGAGTAGGCGATGGTACGATTTAGGGTTAACGTCGTAAGCATTGTTGGCGCGGGATTTAATATTGTGCAATTCATCCGTGGTGGCAGCGTGTAAGATGTGACGGATGCGGGCTTCACATTTGTGTTTGATGGTATCGGGGGTCATATAATCGGTCGTATGGATGAGAGACTCGGCGAGGGGGAGTGGGCCTCGATTAGTACTGTAGCGACGGAGTGTTTTTGCGTATTTACGGGATTTTTACAGAGCCAAGAGGCGTCGAGGGGGGTTTTGGGGGTCCCGGTTTTTTCGGGGAGAGTTGGGGCCAAATAGTTGTTGCATAGCCCAACTGTGGTTTGAGAGGAGGGTAGTGAATTGCGAGGCTAGGGTGCCAAGGTCATCTGTGGTGGTTGTGGATGAAGATGTATTGAGTATGGCAACGTGGAGGGAGGCGGTTTGGTTGATGAGGTCAGGTGTGCTGGCTTGATACGATTGGACATGTTGTTGGGTTAGGGGGAGTTTGAAGTTGTATTTGCGGGTGGTGTGTGATTTGTGTGAGGGGTGGTCGGGCGAGGGGGGTCGAGCGATGAGGGAGGAGGGAGCTAAGATAACGAGGTGGATGGCCGAGTCGTCGGTGAAGAGGGTGGGGGTGGGGAAGACCGTGATAAAAAGGAAGGGGGGTGAGGGGTGAAGGGGAGGGGATAGCCAGTGGTCGAGGCAGCCTCCGTTGTGGGGGAAGGTTGGGATAGGGGGGTGGAGGGGTTGGAGGTGGGATTGGAGTAGGTTGGTGAGGGAGGGGTGGCCAGAACCTTGCTGTGTGGTAGTTCCGAAGTCCCCTCCCCAGATGATGCGGTGGGCCGGGCGGTCGTCTGCAAGGTGGAGTCCCTAGGCGGTAGCTTCTTCGTGCATTCGTGTTAGGTGTTTGGTGTTTTGTGTGTTTGTTTTGTAGGGGTAGGACAATGTCGGTAAAGTCGGCAAGTTCGACCATGCGGCATTCTAGCCCCCAATGGTAGAACTGTCGATCGATTATGGGGGTCTAGTCCGGTTGCTTGTTGCGGAGGGGGTTCATGCCGCTCATTGTGAAGTGGGCGAACCTACCCCCCATAGGAAAGGCCAATAGAATATATTCGATGGCGTCGATCAGGCAGTGGGCGTATTGCTTTGATACGAGCTCGATTCGGGCCAACGAGCTAGGACGGCGGGGCTTGTATACGTCCCGTATGTCGAAGGCATGCATGATAGTGCCGTGGGGGGGCTGGAAGGGTTAGACCATTGGGCTTCGGAAGGGGGGTGGATGTAGCTTCATATTCTGTCCACGCCTCGTCTGTCGCAGCGTAGAGGGACTTCTCAACGTATGGAAGCTGGGCGTAGCAATCGTCCTAGAGGTTGGCTAGGGCAGAGAGGAGGAGATCTTTGGCTTGATAGTTATTAAAGCCTTCGAGCTTAGGGCCCGATAGCCAGATATGAAGTCCTCTTTTCTCGGCGTCATTCAAGTGGGGGCCTCCTTTGATAGAGGTCTCGCATGGGCTGCCTTTGTGGCGGTTAGCCTCTGAAAGCTAAAGGCTAGCACAAACATGTTCTAGTCTGTCTAGTTCTGTTGTCGCAAGATGGCAAAATGATGTTGTCGAGAGGCAATGGTGAAAGATGTTTCACTGCTGTACTTAGGCAGTAGATGTTGTAAGTGAACAAAGGAATTGTTTAAAGGTTCTGTCACCTCCCTCTACTGCACTGGGCTTAAATAGGTTTCAGCCCAGACTAATTACGCATGCAAGCTATGCTTACGTGTCAGGCGTTAGGGCTGTCTAACCGTCGTCATCTGCCTCGATACGCGGCCTGCCTAGCATTGGGTTTCACGACGCGGCTCCTTTTGCATCGAAGAGCTCTGGCTGGTTAGATTAATTATGCACATCTGTACGTACCGGGAGGTACTGGTCGTACTGTAGCATCAGCACCATTACAATATTGCAGTAGCGACGTACCCACGAGTATACGTCCATCCTGTGGAAAAGCACGAATTGGAATCCGTAACGAGTACCTGTACAATGTCCTGCAATGTATTGTTGCAGGACTGTACTCGTCACACTCGTACCCTCCCCCTCTTGACAGATCAATGAGGCCGCCGCGAGGCAGACCTCCGTGGTTCTTGGCTCCTTTACTGAAGCAGTTACTGGGACTCAGGAATGCGCGCTGGGTGAGCGTGCATGAAGTCAGTGTACGCTTGAGTCTTGGCAAATTTGTGCCATTGAGGCGTCTCCAAGAATTCTTGTAACGCAATTGTTCGATGCACCTCGTTCAACCGGTGCTAGACAGGTGGAATGTCGTCATCACTGAAGTGCGTCATGAAGAGCAAATATTTGCCTCGTCGCCAAGGTAGCGACTTGATGCACACCGCAGAGATGTGCGAGACGTCAAACTCCTCGTCGTCTCCTTCAGGTACAGTCACCGGGACAGCTGGTCGTAGCGGAGCGGTAGAGCAGGGTCGTAAGTTGTTAACATGAAACACAGGATGTAAGCGTAATGTCGCTGGTAGTTTCAATCTGTAACTGTGTTTCCCAATCTGCTCCTCCACTGAAAATGGGCCGAGCTGTCTGTCTGTGAGTTTCCGGTTCGGTTGTCCTCGCAGAAAAAGGTTTGTTGTGATGACTGACACCTTGTCTCCCTTAGCGAAGTGTGGCGCTGTAGACGGTTCTGTGCGCGCTTGCATCTCGTCCTTGTGTAGCTGTAACACTGAGCGTACCATGGTGTGTACTTCCTGTAACAATCTCAACCGTTCAGTTGCGTCTTGCGAAACTGGAATGGACGGTCGCATACAGAAGAGCAGGTCAGGGGGCTCCTCAGGAGAGAACCCAAAGTTAGCCTCGAACGGTGTGTGCTCAATTCCGAGTGCACGCGAAGCGTTGTACGCAAACTCCACTTGCGGTAGAAGTGTCGACTAGTCAGAGCCATCATAGCAACAGAAGCAACGAAGAAGCTGCTGAAACGTGCTGTTCACTCGCTCTGTCAACCCGTCTGTTTTTGGGTGTCGGCTGGAAGACATGTTCAGACGCGTTCCAAGACGTCTCCAGAGTGTCTGCCAGAAAGCGCTGACAAATTTCGGGTCGCGGTCGCTGATCAGCACACGGGGTAGTCCATGTAAGCGGTAGACTCCCTGTAAAAACAAAGTGGCAGTTTCTTCGGCAGTAATCGATTCTGTACATGGCAGAAAATGGGCCATTCGAGTTAGATGGTCTACTACAATCAGCACACTGTTAAAGCCGTTGCTTTCATTCAAGTGTGTAAGGTAGTCAAGACCAACTGTGTGCCACGGTCTTGGTGGAACAGGTAATGGGCAAAGAGTCGCAGCCATCTGCGGTCGAATCTTCGCTCGTCGAGACGCGGCCTGCCTAGCATTGGGTTTCACGACGCGGCTCCTTCTGCATCGAAGAGCTCGTTCTGGCGCGTCATCTGGCTGGTTAGATTAATTATGCATATCTGTACGTACCGGGAGGTACTGGTCGTACTGTAGCATCAGCACCATTACAATATTGCAGTAGCGACGTACCCACGAGTATACGTCCGTCATGTGGAAAAGCACGAATTGGAATCCGTAACGAGTACATGTACAATGTCCTGCAATGTACTGTTGCTGGACTGTACTCGTCACAGCCTTCGTGGTCGGTAAGGACTACGACGTCGAGTGAGCGCTCGTCAACCTCTATGCTTATGGACCAAATCCACCGGTGCATGTGCTCGTGGTATGTTATTCAAATCCATGATGGACTGTCCACGTTCTTGAAGATATCATGATTGAGGCCGGGGCGTTAAAGGGGCGGGACATGCGGTTGGAAGTCCTCGGTATTCGGTACGGCGCCTCTCGGGATCGATATGGAGATGTCGTTTGGCTAGAATCCATGGCTCCGCATCGTCACTTTGTTGTTAATGCTGCGCTTACTAGTGCCCGCTTTTTCTTGTTGATGTTACGGCTCTAGTGTCCATGCGGTGGGTGCTCCCCTCCCATTGCTTAGAGGCCTTGCAACGGGGGATGAACATGGTAAGCTTGATGTTGACCTCCGCACTTCGACGTTACTTGGCACGCCTCCATTTCAGTGGGTTCATAATTGTACTTATCCCTTTGCCTTGCAGGATGGGGGTAGGTTGGCCCCGATGGCGGTCGAGTTATTCGTTGACCGTGTGGCTATTTTGGTGACTACTCGTTGATTCCATGGCATGGGTGCTACGGACTCCCGTTCAGTATGCTCGGACAACTATGTCCGCATGAAAGAAATGAAATTGGAAAGAAATGATCTTTTTTACAACAATATTGGGTGAAACCGGGTGCTATCTCTAGGCCCTCCCTGCTGTGCCACCTAGGACTTATAAGCTTGGGCTAGACCGTGAACCGCTAATTCCGATCTCTCGAATAGTGGTAGCGATACCGTCTGAAGCATACACGTAAAAACCTTATTTTTCTTCTATATGTCTATTTTTGAATAGCGGGTGCGGCTGTTAGTGCTTGGAGTAGTGTGAGCAAGGCAGCGTTAGCCGCCAAAAGCTGCTCAGTGATTCGTTGTTCCAAAGCCGAAACGGTTGTACGAATCTGCTAGGTTGTGCGTTGTTCGATTGAGGTGGCGTGATCGTCGGCCCCCGGTGCGGGAGTAGAGTGCTCATGTTGCACGATGCGTGGTCGCGTAGCTAAACGAGGGGAAGTGTCGTGTGACGCTCGAGTGCGCGTAGGACGATGATGGAAAACTGACACACTACTCGACTACGAAAGTCGATATTGCGTTCGCGCGAAGCCTAGATTGGTTGAGCGCGAAAGCATAGAATGCCGTGCTCTCAGCTAGTTCTGGCTTATGAGACGAGGGCTAGTTAGAGCTGACCGTTGGGGAAGTCTTCTGGTCGTTGGCTGCGTCCTACTACGACGCGATGTACCAACGGTTACTAGAGAGGTGCGACGCGCTATTACTAATGGTAACACCAACCGCGGGGGGCACTTTCCCGTACACATGGCAGTTGTATATGCAAACCTCTAGCTTTATATCATCAGAGTCTTACAAGAGAAAGCAGTGGAGGCCACCAAGCGACAAGCAAGAAGAAAAGAGGAAAAACCTGTAGATTTGATGATAAAACAATTTCCACTGCTTTTTCTTGTGAAACATTTTCAACTACTATAACAATCTGAACATCTCATCTATCGCGGATGGTGGCAAAATTCACATGAGAACCGGCATTAAACTGTGCATAGGTAAGAGACAAGCAGTGAGGGAAACCATAAATAACTACAATCTGATCTTTCGCGGATGGTGGCTAAGTTCATCTAAGAACCGGCCTTAAACTGTGTACAGGTAAGAGACAAGCAGGGAGGGAAATAATGGTTACAAGAAAAACTAGATGAGCACGGACAGGGAAAGTGGGAGGGGAAACAAAAGGGCAAGAGTGACAAGAGGATCACGGAATCCAAAGCACGGCAAAAGGAAAGCACTACATTGTGCATAAACCTAGCAGATCAAACTAAGGAAACTCCTAGGCTTCGCCGAGAATGCAACACGTGGAGGCGACAAGGGGCGCCTCACGCGCCGCTCGAGGAAACACGAGGACGCTTGCGGCCCATGGGAGGGAAACCCAGCAGGGAGGGAAACCCTAACTACAATCTGACCATATATAAGTTTTTTAAGTGATGAAACCCTTGTCATGATTAGTAATCTCAGTCATTTGCGTGTAGGATATTTATTACCTGTATGTAGATTGTGCCTGTATAATCCTTACGATCATATAATATTGTTTATAAGAAGAACAATCCTTACGATCATGCAGCTTCAATACAGAAAAAAAAAAAATCTTGCTTGGTGGCCTCCACTGCTTTTTCTTGTAAGAAATATTTATATTCAATACAGAAAAAAATCTTACAAAATGAATTAAAGAGCAGCGAAAACCACAAAGCAAAAAGGAGAAAAACGGGCCAGATGAGTGACAATAAGAGTTACTGAAGGGGGGGGAAACCCTTCTACACAAGTATCCCTATGTACACAAACACAAAATAAAGCCGACGAAGACAACGAAGCAGTGCGATAGGTATTTGTACTGTGACAGTGATGTGATACAGCCCTCGAAGATCGCCGACGATTGCGATCCTCGTCTCATCGCTACCCTGCATCTATTTGCCATATAGCAAGTGACAACCCGGGCGAGGCTGTGACACTCCTTTCAGCCGAGGCGACATAAGCCACCCCGGTCAGCTGGTCTGGATTCCTAGATACTTTCACTTCGAGGTATTTTGTATGCTTTGCTCCGTAAAGATAGTCACAAATCTCCCCGGCTTTGCCTAGGCGGGGCGAGTTTTATTTACCGATATTAGGATCGCCGCCCCGGCGATCACGGCCATGTACAGTGTGGCGGTGTGGCCGGCTGTGCGGTTCACTTTGCGGTAGCAAACATATAGCGACGAGCTGCATACCTCCGCGCTGCGAAAACCGTTTCATTCAGGCAGGTGTCTCGCCTTGGCTGTGTTTTGGCTTGCGGGGCTGGAGTGGTATCCGATTGTCGAGTCGTCGTCAAAAGGTTGAAACAGCACGTCGAAACACGGCTACTGTTAAGATACAGCACAGTCTGCTGCGGCCCGACTCTTTCAGAAACCGCGCAGGCATACATGCATAGCTCGCATCCATTATGGATAGTGAATAATGTAGCGCATTCAGAGGCTGACCCTGGCGTGTCCCGTGCTCATACGATTAGTTTTAGAGAGGATGAGTGTGAACAGGCACGGACGGGTACGCGCAGTCCGGAATGAGATACCTCGGCCAGATAACAAAACGGACTTATCAATGTGACCTTGAGGGCGAGTCGTCTGGAGCGTAGGAGAGTTGCATATATCCTATATATTAATAGACTCCTATTCGCTGCATGCTCAGAAACTCCACGACGCGGCCCGCCCTCAGTGAAGTTTAACTCACTCGAACAGCGCGGCTCCCAGTACAACGATCAGTCCACGCAACGTCACTGATGCTGCTGAGTTTCTTTTGCCAAACCAGTTTAGCCACTCACTCTACGTAATACCGTGCTCAAATGTTGGTGCTCGGATAAGTTGGGTGGACGTATGGTTATGACGGGGGGAAGTTGTTGAAGTTAATATCGACGCTGCAGCGGACTCATCTGTTCTCCCGGTCCAGGTGCACGCCCGTGGTTACCGTATGGGGGATCGCCACGGCGTCGTCCCCTCGGCCATGGGGACGGGCGTGCTGGGGACAAGCAGCTTGCGCACCTCGGAAGACAGCAAGGCGAAGAGCAACCCCGACCTCGTCTGCTTTGGCACTTTCCTGGCCAACTATTTGCTTGGTAGTCCAAACGACGAGAAATTGGTATGTTCCCGCTCAACTTGGTTTACTTTTTGCTGCTCGACACGCTTTTTTGCTGTCGTCGGAGTGACGTTGTGGTGCCGCCCCCATTATTTTTTTATTGGCAGAGGGAAACTCCAGTCTTCAAAACCGTCTTCCTGCTCGGCCATCTGTTCCTTCGAAAGGACATCGCTAAGATGCACCAGTTGCTGAAGGAGCTCGGGCTGCCGCAGAGCGTCAGGCTGTATGAGCAAATTAAGACAGAGGTTCAGGAGCGAGTGAGCTCCATGCGATACCAACCTCCCTCCCTCCCTCCCTCCCTCTCTCTTCCCCCCTTCATTCCTGTGTGTGTGTGTGTGTATGTGGTGTGTGTGTGTGTGTGTGTGTGTCTGTCTGTGTCTATGTTTATCTGTCTCTCCCGCTATCTATCGTGTGTGTGTGTGTGTGTGTGTGTGTGTGTGTGTGTGTGTGTGTGTACGTGTGTGTGTGTGTGTGTGTGTGTGTGTGTGTGTGTGTGTGTGTGTGTGTTTGTTTGTGTGTGTGTATGTATGTGTGTCTGTCTGTGTCTGTGTCTATGTTTATCTGTCTCTCCCGCTATCTATCGTGTGTGGGTGTGTGTGTGTGTGTGTGTGTGTGTGTGTGTGTACGTGTGTGTGTGTGTGTGTGTTTGTTTGTGTGTGTGTATGTATGTGTGTTTGTGCGTCCTTCCCTCTCTCTCCCCCCCCCCCCCCCCCCCCCCCCCTTGCCCCCCCTCCCCTCTCACCACCGAGCACCGCTGGCAGCTCTGACGCAGCAGCCGCCTTGTCCTGTCGTTGCAGGCTATTGTGAAATCCATGGTGATCAGCCCTCTGTCGAGGTCGGCCACCATGCCCTTCGGTAAGCTGCAGACCTTTCAAGGGGTGCGGAAGGAGCAGCAGAAGCTAGAGCTTGAGCTGCGGGTGCGAAACGGTCCAGAGGACTGCGAGCTGAGCCAGAATTTGGTCCGCCGCATGATTGCGGACCTCATGAAGGTGGGATGGTGCAGTGCTGCCCCTAACTCAGGCCCTCTGCGCTGGGGTGCTGCTGCTCACGTGGAGCTGTGAGTGACCTTGGGAGAGTGTGGTGTGTGTTGCGTGGGCAGGAGCTGGAGGCGTGTGCGTATGCTTACTTCACTGCAAATTGGTACTGCGTGGAGAGCTTGGTGTCCGTAAATGCACAGGCAGCACAGTAAGCTCACGTGGCGTCACACCATGTCACTCACCCACACCTCTTCATGTTTTTTCAGCGCCGCATCAGCAGCACTGCTGGCTGACACGTGCAGCGGCTGTTACCTGTGCAGGCGACTGGGCCTCACGGATGGAAAGGTGCACATCCCGATTTCGCCCGCGGCTCAGAAGAACGAGAGGCCTGCAGAGACGCGGGATGGAGCACAGCAAGCAAGTGTGCTCTTTGCGCTCATGTCCCCGCCGCCGCAGTCCAATCACTCCGCGGGGGCTCTTATGTGTTTTGTCTCACGCTGCACAGTCCGGCGGCAACGAATCAGGGGAGGAGGCAGCAGCGGAGGGCAGCCGCGCGGAGTGGAGGGCGCGCGCGCGTGCCAACTGGCAGAGGGCGTTTGGGGCAATCAGCAAAAAGGCAAGCGCCTGTCCGAGATTTATCCTCCCCCCCTCGTCTTTGCCCCTCAGGCGCTGCATTCGACACGGGACAGCTCTGATTCGAAGACACAAACCGTAGGTGACGATGGACATGCTGGGCGTCACAAGGAGCTCCAAGACGCTGAAGGAGGTGTTTGGCTCCATGGCGGTGAGAAATCATGAGCAGGGAGCTGTTGCCTGTCTTGCAAGTACATAGACCACACCGTGGTTGCGATTATTGCAGCGGCTGCGCTGACTATTCTCATGGCATCCTTTCGACCCCGTGTGTCTACTTCAGAGGCCGGGCTCTGTCTGGACCGACGTCGTTCAGTACAAACGCCAGGGCATTCTGGACTCGTCTATCATCAAGGACGAGCAGCCTGACACCAAGCGGCAGCCCGTGTTACTACTACTGGGCGGTGGCATGGCGGCGGGGAAGAGCACAGTGCGGGAGATCATCGGGCAGAGTGACTTCTGGAGCAAGGTGCGACTGGGGGTGCACGCTAGGCCGCGCGTCCACAGGGCCGCGCATGTGGTTGTCCTACCCACGTGTGGCTGCCTGACTGGTAGTAACGGTTGGTGTGGTGCAACGTGTGGCAGGTGGCGCCTGATGCAGTGGTGGTGGAGGCGGATGCCATCAAGGAGTGGGACCACCTCTTCCGCCACCTCGCCGGTCCCAATACCAACTATCGTCATGACAAAGCCGCCAGGAAATTTGCACACGAGTATTCCACTCGGGTATGTCCATCTTTCATTGTGGCGTAGCTTCTCTGCCGTGCACGTTGGTATTGGGAACCTGGCTGTAGCTGTGGAGAATCACACGTTCACTATGATATCCGTGTCGCCACTCTTAGGCCGCAGAGGCGATCCTGGTGGCGGCCATCAACGAGCAGAAGGACGTAATCTTCGACGGCACCATGACGTGGGGGCCCTTTGTGGAGCAGACCATCGCGATGGCGCGGGACCACAACCGGGCCTACGTGTGCGGTCCGGGCTATGTCGCGGCTGAAGCTGGACGTGCGGCCGTTGAGCGGTATTGTCCCATCTAACATATCTCTGTCTTACGTTACTGCTCCCTGCTGGTAGGGACTGCCTTGCTGGGATATGAGGATCTAGTCAGGGGTTCATTGGCGCGTCAGAGTGCGTTCCAGGGTGCCGCGTGCAGCTGACTGGGTGACTGTTGTGCTGTCGGTAGCTACTACGATGCAATTCCTGCGGACGAGCAGCGTGCCTTTCGCAAAAAGCACCCAAACCGCATGCCCTACCGCATCGAAATGGTGAGCCTCGACCCCCGTCTTTGACACTCCCCTTCGACCTGGTATTCCCCACGTCTCTCCGTGATGGTAGTATCATTGCATTATCCTGACACTGAGACATATTGCGGATGTCCCAGCCTGGAAGTCAGCTTCTATTCCGCGGTTCTTGATATGAGCCACCGCTTTAAGTCATCGCGTGTCTTTGCAATACTGTGTGTGCTGTGTAGCGCGTCTTGTGTTCCAGACTGTTTTGAAATGCGCGGGAAATCAAGTATACTGATGACATAACACGCGGGCTTACTCGATTAGGAACGTTGCATGCGGAACTCTGCGCGGCTCTTGGCTTGGTTTGTGGCTCGCTATCTAGTCCCGAAGGGGCCATCCGTCGCGAGCACGCCTCTCTGCTTTATCTCATCTTCCTCAGGGGGCTCCCTCAATGGCTTCACTTGATAGTGGCAGTTGAATCATTGTCTGACTTTTATTTCCCCTCTAGATCGGTGTCACATGTGATCCCGGGTTGGCGGTTTGCCGTGGTATCTGGCGATGGCTGTCCATTGGCCGGGGCGTCCCCATCAGCGCACAGCTTCGCTCTCACCGCCTCTTTGCGGAGAACTTTGAGGGCTACACGCAGCTGGTTGATAGCGCTACGCTGTATTTCACCGGAGCGGCGCTGACCACGTTCAACAAGGGCCACATCGACACCTCTCCACAAGTCATTGCGCACTGCAGCTCTGCAACAAGGGTGCGCGCGTCGTACAACCCGCACGCCTCCTCACCCGCCAGACTTCTAATGCATACAAGATGTTACCACCAGCGCGGTGCATTCTTGTATGCGAGTGCTTTGGGCTAATCTGCGGGAATTGACTTTTGACGCAGGGAGAGCTGTTGGTCAACAACTGCGCTTTCAACATTTTTAAGGGGCTCAGCAAGCTGAATGAGCTCGCTGAGTCACGGGAGAAACTCTTCAGTGCGCCCATTGCGGACGCCGGCGCATTGCTGGCGAAACGACCGGGGCGGATAGATGTGAATGGCGGTGATAATCAAGGGAGCGGCAGCCCGAAACACAAAGCCCGTAAATACGTCCCGTACTCTGACCCATCGCGGATGCAGGTAAGGGGAGATATGCTACTTTGACGGTGTGTGTACGTGTGTGTATGAGTTCGTGTGTGGTAGGGGGGGGGGGGGGGGGGGGGGGGGGGGGGGGCACGTAATGGCGCAGCGATTCTAATTGCAACCCCGTGCCCGTGCGCCTGGTCAGGGGCTCCGAGCTGTGTTTGCCAAAATTAACTTGGAGAGGGTGGCGCCCGCGGTGTCCAGTCACCCCATCAGCGATGTGGAAGGTTCGGACAAGACATCGGACGCTCCTTCCCCAGATGCTGAGGACTCCCTTCCCATAGCCTCCATGAGCGCAATCCACGTCTGACGACACTCCTCGCGAACCGCCATTCATATACCAAAGCAGATGAGTGGGATGAAAAGCAGTGTAACTCGCACCATGCAGGAAGCAGCATTGATCGCGCCCATCGATTGGGTGCGCTACTGAAGGTAGACAGTAGTTATTCGCGTTCTATTTTAGAAAAATATGCATTCCAAATGCACAACTTCGTTCCGTCCCCTGACAGGCCACAGCATCGAGGGTTATGAGAGGGGAGGGGGTTAAGGGGATAGCGCTGCTGATGTTCTAAAGACCTGCTTCAGTTGTCCTTAGGCTTTCCACCGCTGGAGCCCCCTTGGAACATTTGATATATCGTCTTGGCCATATACTTCAGATTGTCGATCATCTTCTGTAATATTTTTTTCGCCACCTTCGCTAACCTGCGCAGCGATAAACGACGCCTCACTAGTTAGCTGCCCCTCCTGTCACTATCGCAACTCCTCAGGCTAAACCAGAAGGGCAACACGGTAGCCATGCCTATTCACCTGGAAGGAAAGTCTTCCACGTTCACATCAGCCCCTTTCACTACAGAGTCGAGACAGCACAGGCAGCACACACTCGTTATTCACAGCGTGTCACATTAACAGATGCTTATGGACGACAGGAGGAGACACCTCCACACGGAAGTCTCTGAGGGCAATACGCACCAAAATTCCGCCCTGTCTGGGGGAACTGGCCTTCCTTTTCAGATGATCCTGGATGACTCTGCTGCCCTCGATCTACTTCACCGTCAACACGGAAAACCAGAAAGCGCTGTGGGTCATACTCGTTTATGGCCACGCCCAGCGCCCTACCTAGATGTGTGTGTGTGTGTGTGTGTGTGTGTGTGTGTGTGTGTGTGTGTGTGTGTGTGTGTGTGCGTGTGTGTCTTCGGCTTCCCTCAAATGCCAAGGCTATCACTGTACCACTTCAGAAAACATGTTCACGCACACTCACCTACAACTTCCCCACCCAGGCCCTCCTTTAACAGCACCGGGCTTTCCTGCACGTCGCGTGATGATATGATCTGGAGGAAAGGGGGACACGTTAAATGCGTCAGCACGAGAGCTGTCACTCCGGAGGCACAGGAAGAGTTAAGCACAGCACATGGCAAAGACTTGAGGAGGGTCATACCTCCAGGCCTTCGCAGTATGGAAGGTTTGTGGGGGTAGTACTTCGCGTTTTGCTGACATGCTTCTTCCCCCCGATATCGTATACTGAGTACCCTATGCACATATACTGCGAGGAGAGGGAAGAGGAATGGGGATGAGGCAGCAGCCGAAATTGCGGTCAGTGGGAGTAGTGCATGGATTCCGTCACCCCACGGAAGCGCTATGTAGCCTTACTAGCCTCACAAACCGTGGAAGCCACACTCACTTTGAAATCCACCAGCCCTGGTAAAGGGTTGCGCATATCCTCCTGCACTGTGCTCGGCTTGGAGCGCACTCCAAGGCAGACCTGCGAATGCAGTTTATCCATGACACAGGGTTAGACACTCCTGCAGACAGCTCATTGTCCTGCCATGGGTACCTTGTGATTGATTAAGTTCGGAGTGAAGGTAGGGGGCAGTCACCGGCCCCCTCTGCCGGTCGTGCAACCTCTGGCTGTGGTAAAGCAGCCCCAGGCAACAGCGGTTCTCGCCGTCCCATCCCTCCTCCCGGCTCGAGCTCGCGTCTGTGTCGCCCTTCTGTGGCCCACCTGGACCAGCGACGGGCGGGGGAAGCGAGGAGCTGCTGTTGCCAGAGCTTATTGAATTGTCCCCCGGTGCTATAACCGATAGGACTCCGGGAGGCGGGGTAATAGGGTTTGCGGGAGCGACCGGCGTCGGCGTCGTGCTCGTCAGCGCCGGAAACGAAATGTCGTCGCCGGCTCCGGGAAAAAGATGCGGCACCGCCGAGCCAGCAAATGTGCCCAGCGCCGCGCTGGCGGCGAGGCCCAGCATCCGGCGTGCCATTTGAAGTCTTCCGCTGGCGCGGCAGTATGTCTAGACGTCTGCTCCGGCGGCGAACGTGCGCACGCAGAGCTTCTTTGCCGCGTCATCGCTTGATCTTACAACACCGTTTTCTGCCGTGGCACCACAGCGACCTGCTGTGGTCTGTACATTAGCCAGTGATACTTAGGGCATTTTCATACCGGATTTTTACTACGTGGATGTTACCCGTACGCCGATGATTTATTGGACGTGTTGAGCGCCATGTAATGATCCTTACTACAGGAAGCGATGAAATCGCTACATATAACCTGCGTACTCAGATACGACTCGGGCTGTGCATGTGCATACCTTACACGCAGGACCTGGCTATGTCCCTCGCAATCGTCGAGACGAGCGTGGGCCTGGAAAGCATAGCATGCCAAGCTACGCTACATGTGTAGCCCATCGCCCTTAGTGGTGGGGCTATATCCCCGTTTGCGGGAAGCTTGCGCGAACGGAATGGGGAACGCGAATTCCTTACGGGTGCGGCGAGCACGGCACGCTACGCTCCGCGAGGGCATATTGCATCACTAGTACTCAGCCGTTTACTACGTGCGGGTACGGCGGGTGAACCATAGGCGTCGGTGTCATTTTCCATACCGATAAGGGGGGGAGGTGGTGGAGAGCGCAATGCCCGACCGGGTGCGTCTTGCTAAGTTTTCGATAACCCGCGCGCCTGATTAGCGACAGCGATCTTGAATAAGTACGTTTACCAGTACCAGTAGCTTTTTTTATTTCATTTCTTTTATACGATAAATATTTATTATTATTATATGACATTTCGAGGGTGTTCAGGCAATGTAAGGTTCTTTCCCAGCTATACACGTAACATCCCCGAAATAAACTTAATTTTTCACGAAATACACGTAACATCCGGGGATCATAAGGTAATCACTCGACGACGGTATTTCCAATTTGAGCTTATTTGTTTCCCAGAAAGCCCGAGGAACAGGTAACCCGGAGCGGAGCGGGTGGAGCCCCCAATCTGTCTATCGTGGTACCTCCACCCCCTGTGCGATCCACGGCCTGCCATTGATTGCGAGGCCCGTCAACACAGTTGCAGTAAATTGATATTTTGGAAATGCCGGATTCGAAGGGCTTTGATTGTGAGCTGGATGATGCGGATGCTGAGGAGCTACAGGAGCTGGAGGACTGTCAGCTTCACGCAGTCCGACACGGGCTTTTCCTGGGCTCTATGGCAGCGGAAGCGTCACTCGGGTCAGCGCCAGCAACAGGGGTGACGCACGTTCTGCAGGTACACCGTCATTAGATCAAAGCATGTCTATTATTCAAGGGAGTTAAAAACAAGGTCATGCCTAGCGGATACAACCTCGTTCCGGCGCTGACCTGACTAGCGATTGACGCGTGCTGCAGGTAGGCGGAGGCCTTCGCCCTTCTTTTCCGGATAAATTCGAATACAAACAAGTAGTCGTGGATGATGATGAGGTATGATGCTATGTATGGGGCACCTTCTTTTTTCCGGCCGCACCATTTTTTCATTCAGCACAGTCGCTCAGGCCGAGAGCAATTTACTGTATCGTGGATATGCGGAGTTGCTATATTCACCCCGGCGTTCCTTTTGCTGCGCTGCCACATTATTCTGGCGTCTCGTCTCTGCGCCTTCCGGACTGAATAGCGCGAGGACCTGGTGGCGCATTTCTCCGCGTGTTTTTCTTTCATCGACCAAGCCCTGCAGAATGAGCGCGAAGGTAGCACCTACAATTTCGCTGTATGCCAAAGCAATAACACTGTGAGGCAACCACGCTCATTTCACGTTCAGTAAACGCCATTTGGTCTGGTGCGAGACAGCAGGCGGCGTTCTGGTGCACTGTTCCGCTGGCTGCTCGCGTTCGGCGTCCGTCTGCCTCGGCTATGTGATGTGGAAGGAGGGTTTGTGCTATGATGAGGCGTGGAGGGTGGGTTAATTGCCAGCCCTCAAGGGCTTATCCGCGTGCTATTTGGGTGCTGCCGGGGTGTATCAAGTTCATATCGAAGGTGGAAATATGAAACTTAAATTGCAGTTGACATGATTATAATTATTAGTTATTTCTCGTTGCGTCGTGTTCTGTGTTTGCCTTCTTGCAGGTGGTGCATTTTGCACGCCCTTGTATTTGTCCCAACGACGGATTCAAGAAACAGCTTCGCGAGTTTGAACGTATCGGCTACGACTTGTCAAAATGGATATCGTGGGAGGCTGTTGAAGCGCAGCAGTCGAGGGCAGCAACGGAGACGAAGCTCGTCACGGATAGCTCAAAGTTCTGCAGCCTGGGGCCCATATGAGGTAGAGATGAGCGCTCACTGTGTGGGAGCACGCATTGTATATAGGGTTGAAGCATTTTCTGTTTTTTTTGGGGGGGGGGGAGGGGGGGAGTAGGTGATTCGTGGGGATGCTATTGAGCTTTGCAGGCTGCAAGGTTATCCAAGCTTGATATTAGTTTTTTGACAAACACTGCAAAGACGCATGAAAACGAAGTTCAATTCCAGGATTTAATTTTATTTGTTTCGATCCTCCCCTGATTGCCGTTGCTCCCCCCCCCCCCCCCCCCCCCCCCCCCCTTTGTTGTATCTCTCAAGTAGTGTGGAAGGGAAATTGGTCCTGGGATTGTAAAAGTCTGCTTCGCTGGTGGATTGGAGAGGGTGAAGGTGCCCGGGCCGTAGTAATGCGATGAGCGTGAATTGTCGTCTCTCCCCACATTCATGAGCTGTCCGTCTGTGACGATTGACATTTCTCTCGGGGCAGACTTTCAGGATATCGTCTTTTGAGTTTTATCACTTCCCCTTGCCAACGGGTAAGGCAGGCTGAGGTGGCAGTCGGTTATTGATGCGCTCATGCATCATTGCATCGAAACCCTCAGGCGGAGAACAGATTAGCTCAAGAATAAGGATAGGGAAGCATTTCACTTGAGGCATCCGGTATGAGAACTTCTTCAAAGGCTATGGAAAGGGGTTCTCACAACTCGTGCGATCTGTCCGCTTGCTATAGTATCATGGCCCTCATGACTACGCCGTATATGTTTTACTTATTTAATATCCGGGTACATACCGAGTTATCCTAGTCCAACTTCTCTGTAATCATGATTTTGCGTCCCCGCTTGAGGTGAGGTGCTTGTGTGGGGGGTCCACCACTTGAAGTGGGGTTTTGCCTTCATTGCGAAATATGTGTTGTCATAGTTTTACTTGTGTAGATCTCCAAGATGTTATGGTATAGCCAATTACATTGTGTGTGTGTGTGTGTGTGTGTGTGTGTGTGTGTGTGTGTGTGTGTGTGTGTGTGTGTGTGTGTGTGTGTACGATTGTTTATGCGCGCGCGCGCGCGCGCGTGTGTGTGTGTGTGTGTGTGTGTGTGTGTGTGTGTGTGTGTGCGTGTGTGTGTAGTCGGGAAAGTATTCATGTGGAGTCAAAGTCGTACGATGAGTTTGCCATAAGGTTTGTCCAAGGGCTAACATGGATGTGCCGGATTATTCGTGTGGTTACCCCGTGCGACTCATCGACATGGGAAGGACGTCAACAAAGGAGTCTGGCCACTAGGAGCAAAGGAGGGCAGCAGGCAAAGCGTGGTACATGAGGATTTGTTGGCGTGTGGATATGGGGTTATGATCCATACGCTATTTCCGATATCCGATTGAATACATTTGTTGTATGCGAGTACCAGGTTGTATCGTGTTGCGTGATCAATATATCAAGGCTCGAGTAGGCAGAGAAAGTCTGGTTATTTGTGGGCTCGGGGGCGAAGGAGGATGGGTACGTAGGACGTGCTCCGTGCTCGATCATGCAAAGTGGCGGGGCGAAAGGTTAAGGATTAGATGGGAAGCGGAAAGCACGATAGGGACTTGGACAAGGAAAAAGGGGAGGGGACCAAGAGTGACGAGATGGTAATAGAATCCAAGGCACGGCAAAGGGAAGCAATACAATAGTGCACAAACCTAGCAGGTGAAACACAAGAAACTTCCACGCAAAGTTGATTATGGGAAGCGGGCCTTTGTTTGCGTCGACCATGCGTTTGGATAATTTTAGGTCATATGCACGGGGGGGGGGGGGGGGGGGGGGGGGGGGGGGTAATCATATGTTAGATTTGCGGGTGGTCATGGTATATATTTAATGGGGTATTGTGATATTTTGATGTGGTATATTTTAATGCAAAAGCTAGCCAGCGGGATGTTTTTACATCGTCGGCCATTACTCCTTTCAAGACGGTGGCAAATACATGTCATGCTTTATTGCTGTCGATCTCTAGGTGGGCGGGACGTGCATGAAAACTTACGTTACTGGTTGTACATATGAATGTAATACAATATTGGCCCGTTTACTCTAGTTTGCATAGTTGTTCATAGTTTTTAAAGTATTTACGCGTGTCATTAAGCGCGGTGTTGCGACCGTGGCAGGAGATGCCGTACGCGTTGGATTTAAGTCATTGAAAGAGAGTCCGTGCGCGCGCGAGCGTGTGTGTGTGTGCGCGCGCGCGCCCCTCCCCCGCGCTCCTCCTTTCGTTAAGTTATCCGCGCCAATTCGACCACTTACAAACGCCCAATTTCATATTCTATGTTGCCGTAGGTCATAGGCGCAAGTATCTATTTCCTTGTGCGCATGCACAATGAAAGATGTGTCAAAGCCACATAATGAAATGAAAAAATCAAATCCAAAGATGGGGAAAATGAAATAAAATGATTTGCAACTAGTACCATTCACATTTTGACAAATGACTCTGCATGTCAACTCACCCTCAACAAGTGCCTAACACTTACCTGTCACATGGCACGCATTCACCTTGTGGTGAGCACACGCCAACGTACATTCCGAGCCTTTAGATGATAATATACGCTTAGAACTTGCCACCATGAGCAACATAATCCACTCTATTGCTTATTGGCTTGTCATTTTGTAGTGTTGAGTCACAACCGTACTATCACGATGCTACTCGACCAACATTGTTGTGTAGCAACTTGATTACCACACAACACGATGTCTCTCGACACTCTCCTTGCTACGCAGGCAAACCCATTATGGCATTGCGCAACTTGTTGTGCCTTGCACTCACTTATGGCTTGGTTAGCACATCAGCAAACATGTTCTCCGTCTCACAGTATTGCACCTCGACGTCTCCGCTCTCCACATTCCGATAGAAGTGGTGCCTCACGTCCATGTGCTTGCTACGTCCGGTCGTCATGCTATTCTTGTTGAGTACGATGCAACTCCGATTGTCCTCGTGAAGGTGATGGCAAACCCGGAGTCTTGGTGAAAGTCATGGAGCAATTGCTTCAAAACATCGCCTCTTGAGTGGCCGCAATCAGCGCCATATACTCTGCCTCCGTTGTCGCTAGCAGCGCCGCATTTTGTTGCCGATAACTCTTCCAACTCACCGTTGCACCGTTGAGCATGAACACATACTCCGTGCGAGAGCGTCGCTCGCCGATATCACTCGCGTAGTCATAATATGACCATCCTACCGGCTTTGATGCTTGTGCGCTTTCGTACATCAACACCGAATCTACGGTTCCCTTAAGGTAGCACAGCACCCTCTAGGCTTGCTCCCAATGTGAATGAGAGGGGTCGGACATTTACCTACTAAGGAAGCTACCAACCATGGTGATGTCGGGCCGTGTGCTTACGGAAGCGTGCCACAAGCTACAAATCAAGCTTTGGTGCGGCACTTAATAAATGCGAGGCGGCTTTGATCTCGACGTCTCCACACAATTGCTCAAAGCATCGACCGCCATAGGTGAGTCCACTGGCTTGCAATCAGCCATGTTGAAGCGTTGCATTTTATCTAAGACGTATTGTTGTTGTCCTATTTTGATGACGCGGTTGCCACGATCACGCTCCACTGTCATGCCAAGCAATCAAGATATTGGACACATGTCTTGCACGTTGAACCTCATGCCGAAAGCCGACTTGAACTCAACACTGAAGCTACTCGATGGTCCGACGATGACGTTGTCGTCCACGCACAACGCCAAGACGTAAACCCCATCCTCCTTGTTGAAGACAAAAATGCCAGGATCCACCTTGGATCGGTTTAAGCCGTACTCCTCTGGCCATGTTGTGATTGTCTTATTCCAATTCATGGGAGCTTGCTTGAGGCCATACAATGATTATTCCAACGAACACACCCGTTCCTCTCTATTGCTATTGGTGTGATGGAATCCTTCCGGCCGCGTTGTGTAGATTTCCTCCTCGATATCGGCCGCTAAGAATGAGGTCACCACATCAAGTTGATCCACCTCCCAATCATTATAACTAGCAAGCGCGAGCAACTTCCGAATAGAAATCACCCTCACTACGGGAGCGAAGGTCTCGTGGTAGTCCCCACCATCCTCTTGAGTAAACCCGCGACCCACAAGTCTTGCTTTGTACCTTGCGATCTTCCCATTGGCATCGCGCGTCAGCTTGAATACCCACTTGGAATCCACAAGCTTGCGGCCGGCAAGACAAGGGACCAATGTCCAGGTTTTCCGAGATACAAGTGAGTCGTACTCGCTCTTGATAGCTGCCTCCCACTCCCCCGATTGGGGACTCATCACCGCTTGCTTGTATGATACAAGCTCTTGAACTATTGTGTTGTTGGTTGGCTTAATAGTTGCGGTACTTCCCGCCGTCCATCCATCTCCCGGAGCTCTCATTGAACGGAGATTATACCTTGGATTGGGGACGCATTGCTATGGTGAGGCATTGGATAAAGTATTGTACATTGGACGTAGAGTCTCCCCCGAATGCATGTCCCGTTCATCTTCCATCGACCCGGAATGTTGCAGCGACTCCCGTAGCGGCCACTCCGCCAAAGGTGTATCCGGCTCTTCGGAAGATCGTCCTGCGGCAACGCAAGACTCGATGTGGAGTATATGTCGACGTGTCGCTGAGAAGCTGCACCATCCAACGACAAAGCCGGAACCCACTTTTGCATCAGGCCAAAACCACGGAAATATTTCTTCCACACATCAAAATCTCGTCTCTCCCCACTGAACTTGGGTAGTTTTACGGAGTCCATGGCATGTGCGTCGGCCGCGCTCTCATGAGCACAAGAAAATAAGGAAAATTGCCACCAACAAAAGCACAAAGTAACGGTCAAGAGGCGGGCAACACAGCTCGGAAAAGGAGACGACCGAGGGCTGACCGAAGACGCAGATGTACTCCCGGAGTCTATGCAGCCAAGGCAATCAGAAACGATTCTCATAAGGTAGGTCAAGTGATGTCGTACAGTAATGCTAGTACACTTGTGGTAAAATGCCTTTCCAAAAATGCATCCGGACCACTCTGGCCTTTCATGAGAGAAGGAAAGTGGCAAGTGACAAGCTCCGGAAGCGAATAAAACTCCAGACAATGCCAAGCCGAACAAAAGAAAGCAATGCCTATGCAAGCTAATTGGTGACAAAAATCAGTGTTTCTCCTTGACACTGCATGTGGAAAGTGCACATGGAGAGGATTGAAGAAATTTTTATTTTTCAGAGCTAACAACTAGTTATAATTGTAAAAGACAAAAGCAATGTCGTATGTCACCTCCCTCCATTGCACTAGGCTTAAATAGGTTTGCCCAACTACCTCCTGCCTAGTCGCTCTCGCATGTAAGCCTCTGCATCAAATATCGATGATGTATTCATGGGATCATCATGCATATGTTGCATCAGCCGCATCAATGCGTCCATGAACTAGTACCCTATTTCATCATTGCATCCATGAATTAGTGCCTTATCTAATCAATACGTGCATCCATGAATTAGTGGTGTATTTTATCGATGTACAACGAATTACCTATACAATTCCGAGACTACATCGGTCGCATCGGTGCATCGCATTCGAAATGTTTTAAACAAGATTACTTTAGAAGGCAATAGCAATATAGTCTTCCTAAACTATAGACACGGCTACCATTCGGTAATAAACCGGCTCATCATTTCATTGAAACTGCATATGTGGGGAGGCCAATATTGAGGCATAATTGTAGTCGCCCCGCATTTCCCGCATCAATGCATCCAAGAATTAATTCCCTACTGATTTGATGTGTCCATGAATAATAAGTGGCACATATATTCAATGCGTGCACGGATTAACGCCCTATTTAATCGATGCATCCATGAATTAGTGTCATACTTAATTTATGCGTCCACGAATTCGTATCCTACTTAATCGACGCGTCCGCGAATTAGGAGAATTAAGAAACGGGTACTGCATCAAAGTTTAATGCATTGCAGTTTATGCTTGATCTTTAATTAATGAGGCAGATGTGGAAGCTAACTCGCATGCTGCGAGTTCCTTGCATTTGGATTATCGTAACAGTCTTTACAGACCGGTGACAAGGCATATTCGTCTCGGGAAATCATACCATAGCGTCGTCTAGCATGTTGGATTTAAATGTGCGTGCTATACGTACCGGGAGGTAATGGTGTACATAACTACACATTGTTCTCGAGCTATAGTAGTGGCGACGTAACCACAAGTACGTCCTTCCGATGGAAAGAGTACGGATCGAATTATTAATGAGTACATGTACAATGTCATGTGATGCAGTGTTAGAGGACAGTATTCGTCACACTCGTACCCTCCCCGTTTTGAACTAAAAGGTCGGCCTCGCGGTTATCTTGGTACCTTCGTTGAAGCTATAAGTGAGACTCGGGAATGCGCGTTCGATGAGTGTGCATTAAGTCGATATACGCATGAGAAAGGCGTGCCATTTGGATCTCTCCATGAAATATTGTAACGCCTCAGTACGTACGATGAACCTCGTTTAGCCGGTGCTAGACATGTGAGATGTCATCATCAAGAAAATGCATCATGAATAAGGAATATCTTTCACTTTGACCATCAAGCGGCTTGCTTGGTGCACACGGCAGAGATGTGGGGCATGTCAAATTCCTCCTCCTCGTTCTTTGGCGTCATTACCGGCACTAAGCCTTCGCATCAGCCTCAAAAACTAAAGCATCAACTGCAATGCATCAAACTTGAATGCATCATTAATTGCATTATTCTCTTAATTCTTGGACGCATCGTTTAATTAAGACACTAATTTGTGGATGCATCGATTAAAAGGGTAACTAATTCGTGGATGCATCGATTAAATGGATCACTAATAATTCGTGGACCCATTGACTAGATAGGACACTAAGTCGTAAATGCATTGATGCGTCTATTGCGGGACGAATGCATTGATGCATCAACATCAGTCTCATCGCGCATGCAATTTTATTAAAATGATGAGCCGGATAATTACCGGATGATGCCCGTGTATATATTTAAGTAGCAAAACTGTATTACTAAAGCCTTCTAAGCTATCTTGTTTTAGAATTTCAACTGAGATGCTTCGATGCGACCGACGTCCCGGAAATATCTAGGTAATTAGTTCTGCATCGATTAAATGCATCCCAAACTCATGGATGCATTGATTAAATAGGACACTACTTCATGGACGCATTAATCAAATAGGACACTAATTCATATATGGATTGATTGAATAGGGCAATAATTCATGAACATATTGGTGCGGTTGATGAGGTAGCTTTGCATCACGATCCCATTAATACTACATCGATGTTTGATGCGGAAGTTTAACCGGGATAGTTTGACGGGGTGAAGTTGTGGAGCAAGGTGGCAGATTGTTTACGTGAAAAACCGGATGTAAGCGTGTTAGCACTAGCATCATGTTGCCTAGTCCTTATGTACAAGGCAACTATCTGTCATCCTAGTACTTAGTGTTCTGCTATTAGCGGTTCTCTATTCCCCGTTAGTGGCGGTCGGCCGGCCCTGCCGGTGCCTTTGCCGGCAACCATCTCTCTCGTGTCACTTCTCTAGTCATCTCCATACCCGCCCTCCTTGTGGGGCCGGCACGAATACGTGTACCCATCTATTCCCAATCTCAAGCACAACCTACTATCGCTTGTAGCTTCAATGTGTATCCGTGTCTCCCGATATGCTCATCGATAGTGAAAGGACCAAGATGTCGATCACGCAACTTTATGTCATGTTGTCCTATAATATAATATGTTCTTTGTAACCACTATCACTGTGGCTCCATGAACGAGGTGCGGGGCTGTCGATTGTTTTGTACGGGCATGTATATCATCTTTGGGAGCTTGTAAAACCAATCGTACGAGCTCGTGTAACTCAGGTATTTTTTGTAATCGCTTCATTGCGTCTTACGAAGTTAGAATTGAGGGTCGTGTGTTAAACATTGGCTATGGAGGTTCCTCACGAGAAAAGTCGAAACTACCTCAAATGGCGTGTGCTAAATGCCGAGTGCTCGAGTCGCGTTGTACGCAAACTCGAGAAGACGTATCAAGGCTGTTCGATTCGAACCGTCGTAGCAACATAAACATCGCAGTAATTGAACAAGCGCGGTGTTGATGTGAATGTGATCAACGAACTCGTGGCTCGATCGCAACGCATTAACATTCACTATATTTAAATGCACGTCGTCGAACATCGATTGGAACCTCGACATACCAAAATAAGGGAATTGTGGCCTGAGATACGAAATGTCCTCTTAGACTTTACGGATTAGCTTCGTTCAGGGCTTCCTTGTGGCACGCAAGTGTCATCGTGCCCACAAACGACGCAGGATCTAAATACGCAGAAACCCACGACATCCTCAGCGAGCAGCAAGATGAATTCCGCCTCCTCCGCAGCATCATCCACGACGCCCTCGCCTCTATCATTATGATGATGGAAGACGCAAAACTTTACAACAAAGACATCTACATAATATACGCGGACTTCAAAGGCGCTTTCAACGCCGCCGACCACCGGATTATGTTCAAACACATGCGCCAACTCGGTATGCCCCCCACTTTTGTCAACACTTGTGAGCAATTCTATGGGGTTTCTGCCACCGACTATATATCACCCTCTACGGCTCCAACCCATCCATCGATAATAACTGCGGCACCGTGCAGGGGGACACTCTCCCCTCCTTCCTAGTCACCCTTTTCCTCGAACCTTTTCTCCGATGGCTCACAGTCGGTAGCCGGAACTACCGCCCCGGTGCCCCCTCCAGTAACGATGACCCCACATAACCCACAGCGACCTACCCAAGCCACGGCTTTGCCGACGACCTCAGTCTCGCATCGGGTTCTCCCATCAACATGACCATCCAGCTCAAGAAACTCTCCCTCTTCAGCGCGTACACGTGTATGAATGTTAACGTCCAAAAATGCTGCATAACCGGCGCACTATGGAGTAAAAGCTACGCCCTCACCCTTGCCATCCGCACCCTCCTTGCTTTCCGCCTCCAACACCACTTCCATACCGTTAACACATACGACTCCCCCATCCCCTCCATCGACCCCTCGGAGTCCTTCCATGTCCTCGGGGTCGAACTAAACACATCCCTAAACTTCAACAAAACACTGGCGCGAAGTAAAACATGCAACCACATCCCTCATCAATTCTCCATCCATCTCACAACTCACACAATCCCGCAGAATCCGCGCCATCCGCGGACTCCTTTTTGGCAAGCACTTGACTCTCAAGCGCGGTCTTTTCAGCGACTCCCAGCTCGACACCCTCGAGGGCCAAATCTGCAGGGCATTCCGCTCCGCCGTCTCCTCGATGCGTAACCTCCTCCGCACAACCCTCCACCGCCCCACATCCGTCCTCGGATACAGCCTCCCCTCCCTTAAATCCCATGCGGCGCAACTCACAGTCTGCCACCTTCACAAAGTCATGAAAACCCCAATATATAGAGGCCATATAGCCCGAATACATATCCACACCATTTCTACCACCTTCACCCACTGGCCCACGGAGTCCATCATGTCACACGGCTCCTCCCCGCCCACCCTCCGCTGCCTTGTCCGGGCCCAACGCGACGCCGGCACTAAGTTCCTCCATATCCCCCCCCCCCCCCCCTCTCTCACCAATGCCGTAGCCACTACCCTCCGCACTCACTTCGCCCGCCATACGCAGAAGTTGCAGCTTGGGGCCTCCGACTAGCGGACGACCACCCGCAACACCGCACCCTCTGGGGAGGGGACTTCCAATCGACCACCCACACAGGTACATGACACCCTGCCCTCACCTCCTTACTCAAATCCCACCTTCACCCCCTCCACGACCCCATCCCTACCTTCCCCCGCAGCGGAGGCTGCCTTGACCACTGGCTCACCACGCCTCCTTCACCTATCACCCTCCCACCATCCTCTTGCTCGATATTCCCCTCCCCCTCCCACTTTACTGACCACTCCGCAATCCACCTCGTCATTCCCACCCCTTTCTCACTCATGGCACACCCCCCCCCCCTCCCCATACCCACCCCCACACACAACACACGACGCGCAAACTCACCTTTCGCCTTCCCCTCACACCCGACCACATCAAAGCATACCAATCCAGCACCCCCGCCCTCATCAACCAAACGGCAACCCTCCACGCAGAAATTCTCAACACCTCATACACCTCGGCCACCCCCGACACCCTCGACACCCTCGCCTCACAATTCACCACACTCCTCTCCCAACACATGGACCACGCAGCCACAGTTTGGCCCCTCCTCCCCGACAAAAAACCCCGCCCTCCCCAAGCGTCCTTTGACCCCACTTGGCTCACAAATAAAACACGCACTCAAATACTCAAACTCCGTAAATGCAGCAAAAACAACGGCCCCCTTCCCATCGCTCAAACCCTATTAAACACAACGGAATATCTCTCCCCTGACGCCATCAAACAACAGTGCCAAGCACGCATCCGTCAACTCCTTCACGACACCACCACGAATAAGATTAAAAAAAAAAAACTCGAGCCAATGTGGCCTACGACACCTGCCCCA
>JAPMLY010002375.1:0-49145 GCA_026401115.1 Tetraselmis chui
CAAGAGGTCTTGTAGGAGGGCGATCGCTTCTCGGCCGGATATGTCAGTGAATAGGGGGGAGCGAAGTGAATAGGGGGGAGCGAAGTTTAATCCGGTGACCTGAGGTTGGGGAATCGAGGCTGCGTGAAGGAACTGGACTTTCTGCTGTTCCAGCTTCGTCAGATAAGGGGGGGGGCGATACGTTGGGCGGTGTCGGACCGATCGAGTGGAATTCACGTTGCTGTGAAGTGAGCTCGTATTAAAGTCCGATCGCAACAGAGGAGGTGGGGATGTCCAGTTTGATCTCCTAAAAGCCCGAAGTTAGCTCGTCTGGCAGGGGAGTGGCATCGTAACACGGGCGGGAGGAGGGGTGGGGGGTTTTGGTGGTTCGCGCCGTCCATCGCGAGTGGTGGGCAAGGTCCCGACCTATCGAGTTCTTTGCGCGGAGAGGGAGGTCGGTGATCCGGTTGATGCTTTCGAGAAGCCTGCGTCGGGCAACCGAGCAGTTCGAGGTCACTGTATCGGTGGGTTGGGTCGGGTCCGGGAGGAACATACCATGGAGCCAGAAGTTGGCGATGTGGGGGGGGGGGGGGAGGTAGAGTACTGGCCTGTGAGGAGGTAGGAGTCGATCATACGGGAAAGGAGGTCGTCGGCCGGCCCGAGGTCTTTAGTTGACCGGGGGGGCGCCAGGACTCGAGGAGACTGGAGTCCTCGACCAGGGGAGGGGTCCAAAGCGGTGCCCAAGTGGTGCCTTACCGGGGGTGGTTGAGGCACTGTGAGGAAGGGCGCAAGAGGGTGATGCGCTACGCGAGTCCTGGGGTTGGAGAGGTCCCCGTAGGTCTCGTGCGCCGGGCGAGGCCGAAGGAGCACATGTTTGTAAGTGGGGAGGAGGCCAGGGGACGAGGACATAGTGGTCGAGTGGAGTTCGAGTATTGGGGTTGAGTTTTGTTGGGTTGTTTTCTGTTTTCGAGTGGGTTGCGTGTGTTGGCGGCACACGCCTAGGCTAGATGGGGCCTGGGTTTGGAGGATGTTGGCGGCGGACGTGAACGTCCGGACGCTCGGTGGGGCGCGGTGTGGTGCGCCACTCCCGGGGAGGGGGGTTTTGTAAGCGATGGTTGTTTTTGACTGGTCGTAGTATTGGAGTGGGTACATTTTCGGATTTCAAAGTGGGTGGCGCGAGAGCTGTCGGGGAGACAAAATTCAAAACTTTGGGAGCTGCGCCTTGCTGTGTGTACCGTCTGGTGTCGCTACGGATCCACTGACCTAGGTGAGCTAGGCTCGGTTGGGGAGAGGTGGACGGTGCATGTAGTTCAACGGGCCCTATGTCCATCAGTCTATCGCTCATCGGGAAGCCATGCCCGGAGCGAAGACGGTCGGTGTAGCTCATTCAAACTGCCGACCCATCCCCGGTATGTGGTTCAGTAGTACTTTAGTTGTACTTTGGATCTTTTTACTGTCTTTAGTGACGGTAGGATAGTTTTCTGTGCGACGGAGAACATGCTTGCTGATATGCTAACCAAGCCATTAATGAGTGCAAGGCACAGCAAGTTGTGTAATGCCATCATGGGTTTACTTGCGTAGCAAGGGGGGGTGTTGCGAGACATAGTTGTGTGTGGTTATCAAGTTGCTACCCAGAAATGTTGGAGAGTAGCATCGTGATGGTACGGCTGTGACTCAGCACTATACAATGACAAGCCAATTAGCAATAGTGTGGACTATGTTGCTGATCGTGGCAAGTTGTTGAGCGTTAGATATCATGTAAAGGCTCAAAATATACGTTGGCGTGTGCTCACCACAAGGTGAGTGCGTGTCCTGTGATATACAAGTGCCATGCACTTGCTGAGGGTGAGATGACATGCAGCGTCACTCACCGAGTGTAAGCATTCCTTACCGCCCCATCAATTTTGAGAGTACATGTTGGCTAAGCCATTGTAGATTAAGTCGTCTCCCTTTCCTTCGAGGCATCGAAGGTGTTATACAGTCTCGTAACCGAGGCTAAAGTCTATGCAATAGCGTTTGAGTTCTCGTAATTGAAATTGAAATTGAAATTCTTTACAACATGTACCGTATGCGCCGGTTTTACACCAAAAGCCGTATGCGCCGGCAGCTGTCTCTGGGCCCTCCCAACTATGCCATACAAGGAACTTACAAGTCAGGGCTAGACCGTTAACCACCTAGATCCAACCTCTCCAGTGATGTTCGGGGGTTTTACTCCCCCCCCGGGAGTTGTGCAAGACGAGGTGAGGGCGGTGTGCAGTTAGGGGCGTGCGAAGGGGCAATGTGCAAAGGTGCGGCGGGAGGTCGTGCGGGATTTGATGCGGTGTATGAGGAGGAAATGATGCAGCCATTGGACAGTATGCGTGTGTAGTTGTGCAAGTATGCGAGACGTGTCGAGGCGTGCTTTGGAGATGAGTTTGTAAGGAGGGTCTGTGCGGGCGGTGAGTAGGGAGGTGAGACTCGTGATGGTGGAGGAGTGCGGTGTGCCTCTGCGGCTCATAACGATGGGGAGGATGTCGACCACTGTGCATGGCCAGTGGTTGCGGATGGCGTTTGCAAGGGGAGTGTATTTGGCACGTATGAGGTGAGCTGTTTGGGAGAGGTTATTCTCCGGGCAATACTTCCATTCCCCTATCTGAATCTCTTTTATGGATGCGTAACGGCGGCGGCCGTCTGTGTGACCGATGAAGCGAGGTTGGAGGAGGCGGATAAAGTCGGGTTTGTGTGCGGGGGGTCGTAACGCGGGGGGGAGAATCTCAGGTGGGAGGACGGCGGGACACGAGGTTAGGGAGTCGGATGAGAGACCTTCGTCATCATCAACAAGGCAGGTGGGCATGTGGGTGGGGTGAGGCGGGTGACAGTCGAGCGGAGTGTGGGCAGGAGTGGGGGAAGCAAATGATTTTATGGGTTTGTTACCGAAGTCTGCAGTGATGGTTTCCCAGCGTCCTCCGTTGTGGCGTTCGAGGAGGGAGAGTAGGAGTTGCAGCGCACTTGTGTCGGTCATGTCTTAGGCCAGACATGGTGGGGCAGTTACCGGCCATGTGGCCGTTGCTAGTGAATTGTCCACATAGGGGGTAGCGCAGGGTGGGGTTGTGAGTAAGAAGGCGTGTGTTGTGGACTCCCCACATGAATTCTTGTTTGTGGGTGAACTGGATATTTGCGAGGGTTGTGTGTTTTTTGTGGAAAGAGAAGTCGGCGCCGTCCTCCGCGGCGCGGGCGAGGAGGGCTCCGTGTTTGGTTGTTTGCAAGAGGGGTGTGTGTGTGTGTGTGTGTGTTTGGTGCTGTAGGTATGTGCGTCCGCTTTGAAATTGGTGTGTTTGTAGGGTATGGGTTCCCTAGGGTTTGTGGAATGAGGGTGTATGGCCAGGTCCAGTGGCCTATCGTGACCTCTAAGCCTGTGGTGTATATGGTGTCGGGTGGGTGACCATCCGCGACTTGGTTGGCGAGGGTGTCTGCGAGGTCGTTACCTAGGGAGTGGTTCTGTGCTTTGATTTTGCCGAAGTGTGTGCGGATGCCTGCGTCGCAGCGGGTTTTGAGGGTGTGTGTGATGGAGTGGAGCGTGTCACGGTGAATGTTGTGTCTGTAAGCGGAAGGGCAGTTTAAGTATCCTTGTATGAGGCGGAGGGAGCACGCACTGTCTGTAAGGAGGTGGGTGCGGCCGAGTTGGAGCCCAATATCTATGCCAACAAGTTCAGCTCGATTTATTGTGTGAGAGGGAGGGGTAGAGGTTACCAGGATTTTTATTCGGGTGTCCGAGGCGGGGTGTGTGGCTGCTGCTCCGAGAGGGGATGAGCCTCCTTTTTTCGAGCCGTCTGTGTAGACAAAGTCTTGCCAGTTCCAAGCAAGAGTGCCTCTGGTTGGGGGGTATTTTAGTTGCATGCGTTCCGGGTGGGGATACGTGATGGGGTGAGTTGGGTTTGGGGGGATGTGGTATATGCATGCCGAGTGGGGTGAGTAGGTGTCGAAGAGGTGCGGGGGAGGGGGGGTGATGGCGGGGTTGGGGAGGTGAGTGTCGTAGATAGACTCGAGAGTGTTGTGAAGTGCGTTCATGGCTGTGGGTGATGGGAGGGTGGAGAGTGCGAGGGGGCTTGCTACAAGGTAGATGTCTACCATCCAGCGTGTGCCGAATGGGGTGGTGGGGTTGCCAGTGTGTTGGTCGGGGGTTAGGAAGGTGTTTGCGTCATTGGGGAAGGGTGTAGAGGTGGTGGGTATATGGGGAGTTGATGTATTTGGAGTGGCGGTAGGGTGTGTGATCCCATCGGGGGAGGATGAGGATGGTTGCGCTGGGTGTGTGTGGGGATGTGATGTGTGCGCTAGTGATTGCGTGTTCCATGGCGCGGCGCATGCATTCGTGGTCGTATCGGGGGTTGGCGATGTTGGTGCCTTGCCAGGTGTGTGGGGCATTGCTGCCACTAGATGAGAAGACTATGTCTTCGGGGTAGAGTGAGTGATATGTGGTGGAGTGGAGGGATTTATTGAGGGGGTCGGAGTAGAGTTCTGTATGGATGCGGAATGTGTGGCGGAGAGCTGTGAGTAGGTCTTCTCTAGTGGCCCATCTATTACGGGTGGTGGTGGCGGGTGTGGGTGAGTTGATTTCTGAGCGGGAACCTAGGCGAGTGAGGAGGTGGTAGACCTCCTCTTCGAACGTGAGCTGTGTGAGTTCTGGGCGGAAGAGTTGGAAGAGGTGGCGGACGCGGGGGCCGTTAAGGGTGGTGACCGCGCGGCCGTCGGGAGTGCAGAGTACGGTGTTGTCGTGGAGTGATGGGTGTGCGTGGATGGCGAATTTACCGGTAGGGAGCATGTCGAGGTCGGGGTTGATGGGGTCGTGGTTAAATGTGATTAGGGGGTGTGACCATGGAGGGGGTCCGGGTTCAGGCCGAATTGGTGTGGTGGAGGGGACAAAGCCGGAGTTAAATGCGATGAGGGCGGTAGGGCCGGAGGGGGTCTCACTGGTGGTGTCGTGCAGTTGTAGACATGGGGCCCATTGGACTTCGTGGAGGCGGGTGAGGTCGTGTTGTTGTCCGCGAGCACACCAGTCGCAATGCCATGTGGCAGGTCCCGGAGCTGGGCGGCATTGGGAATGTACGGCAAAGTGCGGGCATGTGCAACAGGTGGAGGTGGGTTCTGTGTGCAGTGGGTCATGGCAGATGGAGCAGGCGGCGGGGGAGGGGGTGGGGAGGCTTACCGATGTGGGAGTGGAGGAGATGAGGCGGAAGCCGTCGTCGAGTTGTAACTGAATGTCCCATTCCGTGAGGTGTTCCGGGGCCCATTCAACCATGTACTGCGTTTGGCCATATTCTGTGTCTTTGTGTTTGGAAATGATGCGAATGACGTCGCAGGGGGGGTAGTGGTGGTCTGAGGGGGTGAGGTATTCTGTGACTAAGTGTGTGGTGGGTGCGGTGGGGGTGGGGTGATTGGTGTGTGAGGTGTAGATGCCGGATGAGAGGGTGGGGGGTGAGCGAGGGAGGTGTGGGGAGAGGAGGGGAATCCCAGAGGGGTGTATAGTGGTGGGGGGAGATGCTTGCCTGGGGGTGAGTTGTGTGACGGGGAGGCGGTTGTGGATAGTGTTGGAGGGTTCGGTGAGGACTGCGGCGAGGAGGCGGATGGGGACAGAGAGTGGGGTGGTGGACCCCGTGAGTTTGGAGATGGATTTGCAGGATTTGAGGATGAAAGAGGATGAGGTGGCTCGGAGGAGGACTTGTGGCCACGTGGTGATGTTATTTTTCCAGAGGGGGGTGAGGCGGGGGAGGAGGGAGGCGTGTGTCTTGCGGGGAGAGAAATCGTTGTAGGCTTGCTTATATGTGTGAGGGTCGGTGATGTGTGTGGTTTTGTCCCGGAGTGAGGCGAGGAGGGCGTTGTCTTGGGTGGTGAAGTGGGCGCGGAGAGTGGAGGCGATAGGGTTGGTGAGGGAGAGTGGAGGGATGCTGTGGAATAGGGTGCCCGCATCGCGCTGAGCTCTGACTAAGCATTTGAGTGTGAGTGGGGTGTAACATGTTGACATGATGGATTCCGAGGGCCAATGGGAGTACGTGGTGGATAAGGTGCGGATGTGTGCGCGGGCCATGCGGCCTCGATATCCTGAGTTGTTCATGATTTTATGTAGGTGGCAGACTGTGAGTTGTGCGGCGTGGGCTTTGAGGGAGGGGAGGCCGTAGCCGAGGTCGGAGGGAGGGCGATGGAGGGCGGTGCGGGGAAGGTTACGTACCGAGGAGACGGCGGAGCGGAGTGCGCGACAGATTTGGCCTTTGAGAGTGTCGAGTTGTGAGTCGGTGAAGAGGCCGAGCTGGAAAGTGAAGTGTTTTCCGATGAGGAGGCCACGGATGACCCTGATTCTGCGGGATTGGGTTAGTGGGGACGTGGAAAGGGTGGAGATGAGGGATGCTGTGGTACGTTTTAGTTCGTGCCAGTGTTTGGAGAAGTTGAGGGAGGTGTTAAGCTCGACCCCGAGGACGCGGTATGTGTCCGTGGGGCCGATGGAGGGGATGGGGGCCGAGGTGGAGTTGATGGTAATGAACTGAGATTGTAGGCGGGATGCGAGTAGGGCGGTGTTGGACAGGGTGAGGGCGTTGCCTGTGCGCCAGAGGGCGCCGGTGATGCAGCATTTGCGGATGTTGACGGCCATGCCAGTGTAGGCGCTGAAGAGGGAAAGTTTCCGGAGTTGGATGGTCATCTTAGGGGTCGAGCTCGTGACGAGGCTGAGGTCGTCAGCGAAGCCATGTCCTGGGTATGTGGCTGTGGGTTCTGTGGGGTCGACGTTAGTGGCGGGGGGGCCTAGGCGGTAGCCCCGGCTTCCCACCGTGAGCCATCGAAGGAAGGGTTCGAGGAAGAGGGTGAATAGAAAGGGGGAGAGGGTGTCCCCCTGTAGGGTTCCGCGATTCATGTCGATGGAAGGGGTGGGGCCATGTGGTGTATTATAGTCTGAGGTTGAGACCCCGTAGAGGTGTTCGCAGGTGTCGACAAAGGTGGGGGGCATACCGAGTTGACGCATGTGTTTGAACATAATGCGGTGATCCGCGGCGTTGAAGGCGCCTTTGAAATCCGCGTACATGACGTAGATGTCTTTGTTGTGGAGTTTCGCGTCCTCCATCGTCATAATGATGGAGGAGAGGGCGTCGTGGATGCTGCGGTGTTGTCGGAATCCGTCCTGTTGGTCGCTGAGAATGCCGAGGGTTTCGGCGTTGTTTGAGCCTGCAACTTTGATTAGTGTTGTCCATAGTTTAAGGAGGTTATTCATGAGGGCGATAGGGCGGTAGTTGTCGAGGAGGGAGGGGTCGCCTTTTTTATGCAGGAGGCATGTTGTGATGTGGCACCAATCAGGAGGGGTGTAGGATTTGTGGGCGAGGAGGGATAGGAGAGAGAAGAGGGCGGAGCGGGTCGCCGGTGGTAGGAATTTGATTATTTCATTGGGGATACCGTCGGGGCCTGGGGCTTTGCCGGTGCCTAGGGAATTGAGGGTTTTATCGAAAGTGTTGCGAGCAATCATGTCGGCGAGGGTAAGTGAGGGGTCCCCGCGGGGTTCGATGGTAAAGTTGTCGGGGTTGTCGGGGAGTTCCCACGGGGGGGTGGGCAGTTCGTGTGGGGTGGCGCGGCCGAGTTCGGTGGCGAAGTAAGAGTGTACCGCGTCTATGACGGCGGAGGGAGATGTGATGGTAGTTTTATCGGGTTTGGTAATGCGGTGGAGGGTCGAGGCGGCGCTGGCGGGGGGTAGGAGGCCGCTTTTAATTTTCAAGCGGCGGTGGGAGGATTTAGGGCAGGTGTCGTAGGCCGTATTGGCTCGAGTTTTTATTTTCTTCAGCTTATCTGTGGTGGTGGCGTGTAAGAGGTGGCGTATGCGTGCTTGGCACTGTTGTTTGATGGCGTCAGGGGAGAGATATTCATTTGTGTTTAAGAGAGCTTGGGCGAAGGGGAGGGGGCCGTTGTTCGTGCTACATTTGCGGAGTTTGAGTATGTGATTGCGTGTCTTTTTAGTAAGCCAAGTAGGGTCAAGGGACGCTTGGGGTGGGCGGGGTTTTTGGCGGGGAGGAGAGGCCAAGCTGTGGCGGCGTGGTCCATGTGATGGGATAGGAGTGTAGTGAATTGCGAGGCGAGGGTGTCGAGGGTGTCATTCGAGGTTGAGGTATATGGGGTGTTGAGTATTTTTGCGTGGAGGGTGGCTGTTTGGTTGATGAGGTCGGGGGTGCTGGATTGGTACGCTTGCATGTGGTCGGGTGTGAGGGGAAGTCGAAATATGAGTTTGCGCGTCGTGTGATGTGTGTGGGGGTGGGTATCGGGAGGGGGGGGGAAATTACGAGGTGGATTACAGAGTGGTCAGTAAAGTGGGAGGGGGAGGGGAATATCGAGCAAGAGGACGGTGGGAGGGTGAGAGGTGAAGGGGGCGTGGTGAGCCAGTGGTCAAGGCAGCCTCCGGTGCGGGGGAAGGTAGGGATGGGGTTGTGGAGGGGTTGGAGGTGGGATTCTAGGAGGGAGGTGAGGGCAGGGTGACCTGTACCTGTGGTGGTGGTCGATTGGAAGTCTCCTCCCCGGAGGGTGCGGTATTGCGGGTGGTCGTCTGCCAAGCGGAGGCCCCATGCTGCAACTTCGGCATATAAGCGGGTCAGTTGGGGGGTGTGGAGCTTGGGCATGTAGGCTCCTATGAGGAGGTAGGGGGTGCCTGAATTAGGGACGATTTTTTGTCCGGCGATATGGGGGATGAGGTGGGGGGGCGGGGTTAGGACAGTGGGAGACTGGAATGAGGCCATGCGGACCGCGAAGAGAACGCATGCGTTGGGTAGGGGCACAGGTGAGTAGTAGGGTCGGGAGCTTTTGAGGTGGTATTGGGGGAGGGCGATACGCCAACGGGATTTGTGGGTGGCATGGTTGGTTTCGGTGAGGGTGAGGACGTCCGGGTGGTGCGAGGTGGAGAGGTGTTCAACATCCATAATGGAGGTGTGGAGGCCGCGGGTGTTGAGGGTGATGAGATCGAGTGGTTGGGATGTGTGGTGTGGTAGGATGGGGGAGGAGGGGGAGGGGGTGGTGTTGGGAGGGTCGTCGGGGGGGCGGTCGAGGGGACGAGGTTGGAAGGGAGGGGGGAGGGGAGGAGGGGGTGGGGAGGGGTGGGGAGCTCAATGGGGGTGGGTGGTGTGGAGGGGTGGAGGGCGGCGAGTAGGTGGGGGCGGCTCTGTGGGAGGGGGGCGGAGCAGAAGGTGTGGTTCCATAGGAGATTGTGGAGGGAGTATACCGAGGTCCGGGGGTCGAAGGAGGGGGGATTGTATGGTTGGTCCGGGGGGGCTGTGGTGATGAAGTAGGTGTGTAGGAGGGCGTTGGTTCCGCACGACCATGCTCCGTCGGAGTCGTTTTGGCGGGGCGGGTTGAGTGAGCGTAGGACTCCGACGGGAGGGGGGAGGGGAGGAGTTCCAGTCGGAGAGGAGAGTGAGAGAGCGGGTGAGGAGGTCGGGTGGAGGGGGGTGGTGTAGGGAGTCAATCCAGGTAGCGGAGGTGTGAGTTAGGTGGAGGAGGCCGAAATGAGAGTGTTGCCATGTGAGGACGAGGAGAGAGTGGTTAGGCGTACCCGAACGGGGGGGGAGCCTCGGTTAGCGAGGTTAGTCCATTGGCAGGGGTATTGGGAGTTGTGATGGTGATTGTCGACTTCGTTGTTAGTGATAACTGTATGTGAGACGGTGGGAGGGGAGTGGAGTTTGGATAACGCTGTAGCAAGGCAGTAGAGGTTGGAGAGGTCATGGTAACGTCCCCGTTGGAAGGAGAGGACCGCAGAGGAATCGAGGTAGCCGATGGGTGTAGGGAGGCCGTATTCTAGGTTTAGGTCGAATAGGTAGTTATGTAAGACGGTGCAGCAAATGAGGTGAGTAAAGTGGGCCGGGAGAGTTGGCGGAAGCACTGTGGTTACAGTGTGACGTCGGATATCTGGCTGGGGGGTGGGGGGTTGGTTGTGGGGTCGAACCTCAGGGCCTTGAGGTCCGTCTTGTGGGGGACTAATGATGATAAGCGGCCTTGCCGGCCGAGGCTTGTGGAGGGCGAGGGAGTGAGGCTCCGGAGGGTCCGTTCGTCGAGGTCTTGCGCATGTCGGCGAGTAGAAGCTCCTTGGAAGGGGTTGTCGTTCGGAGCTTAAGAGGGGGTGGTAAGTGTAGGGATGGCGGAGACAGTATGAGAGGGTAGGGGAAAATTATAAGCAAGGTGTGGTAGGTATTAGGAGGGGGGCGATAGTGGGGAGCTGCAGTGACAGAGGGGGCTGTCGATATCGTATCAAAAGTGCTTCGGGGCTTCCGAGAGAAGCCTCGGAGCAGGCCTAAAGGAAGTGGGGACTGTAGGGGCGGGGAAATACGTGTATCACTGAGAACGTTACGGGTACGTGACTGCCAGACTGTGTCTGTAAGGGGGGGGCGATATTTCCGGGGCATGTAGATTCGCGGGGGGGCGGGTGAACGGTTAAGCTTTCGGGTAGAGCAAGTCGGGCGGGCTAGTCTCAGCAGGGGGTGAGCTGTAATTATTGTAGCGACTACGGGCGAGTTGGGCGGAGTATGGAGTGTGGAAAAAGTAGGGGGGAGAACGAGTGCGTTATGGTCTACAGTGAGGTAATCGCAGGTAAGCGCGAGTGTCTGATGGGTGAGTCGTGTTAGGCGGGCTGTAGGATAAAGAAAAAGGGAATATAGAATGAGACATCGGAGGGGCACAACGACTGGAGCGAGCGTTAGATAGAGCGAGGGAGCAGCGGGAGGACAGCCGGCAACATGAGGGTTAGGTAGGGGGGGAGAGGTGAGCGGGGCGGTGGTGTCTGCTGCTGGCAGCGGGTGAGGAGAGTGGGAGTCGTCGGCGGACGGATCGTGTCGGCGGGTAGGCGGTGAGTTCGCGCGAGAGGGAGTGGACATGGCACGGGCCAGCGCTACAAGCCAGGCGGCATGCGTAGCTGTGAATATGTTAGTGTAGTGGTGGGGTAGGAGAGTAGCACAAGGGGAGGGGGGTGTTGATGAGAACTGATCTGGGCGGTGGTGAGTGCAGAGGCGAGAATCATGCATGTAAATAATATATTTTGTTCGGATTAAAGAAAGCGACTTTTGAGTTTCATGATGTTGCATTACTGGACTAATTTTACAGCATTGTGGCTCGGAAGCATTAAGGTGAGGAAAAGGTATCGAGTTTGGTGCGTTGTTGACGATGTTATCAGCATAGGCTATCAGGAGGGGACGGGGGGTGCTAGGTTGTTCCTTACTGTGGGAAATAGCGGGACGATCGTACCGGTACGGGTCGTCTGTGTGGGTCGATAAGTCAGCGGCCCGTCCCAAGTCAATGGTTGACATGGGGTCGGCGAGGACCAGAGGCGTTCGAAGTCTTCTGATAGGAGAGGGTGCCAAAGCCGTGCTCATGTCCTGGGCGGCTTGGGGTGGTGGGGGCACAATGTTGAGTAGAGCGAGTGGGTGTCCCGCGTGGTAGCTCCTGTGGTTGTAGGGGTCCGCGGTAAGCGCATTCGCGGGCCGATCCCGCAATGGCATATGTTTGTACGTGGGAGGGGGGTTAGAGTTTGAAGACATATTGATCAAGTTGGGCTTTAAAGCTTGGAATGCAGTGGGGGGTTCCGAAGCCTGGCCCAAGTCTTGGGCGGCTTGGGGTGGTTGGATTGCGGAGTTGAGTGGAGCGAGCGGACGTCCCGCGTGGCGGCTCCGATCCCTGAGGAGGACCTGCTTGTAGGAGTCCGGGAGGTTGGAAGGAAGAGACATGGTGGGCGATGGGCAGTTTGCGATGTATGTGGTGCTGAGGTTGTGGATGTGGGTGGAGAGTGGAGTTGAGGTGGTCAGCGTGTGTTGGCGGCACACGACCAGGCATGATGGGACCTGGGTTTGTTTTCCGCCGGCGTCGGGTGTGGACGTCCGGACGCTCGGAGGGGCGCGCGGTGGTGCGCCGGCTCCGTGGGGAGGTTTTTTTGTAATCTATCGGACTCGTAGGGGTGTCGTAGTATTGAACGTAGTACACGAGGTGTTTGTGAAGCGGGCGGCGCGGATTCCGGCATGTGAACCGAATTCAAATTTGTGAAAGCTGCGCCTTGGAGTGTGTACCGTCTGATGTGCCTACGGATCCACTGACCTGGGTGAGCGAGGCTCGGATGGGGAGAGGTGATCGGTGCCCGTCGTCCGACGGGCCCTGTGGTCACCAGTCTATCGCTCATAGGGAGGCCAAGCCCGGAGCGAAGACGGTCGGCGTTGCTCATCTGAGCTACCGACCCATCCCCTATGCTTGTTTTTGGGTCAGTAGTACTTTAGTAGTACTTCGGATCTTTTTACTGTCTTTAGTGACGGTAGGATACGTTTTTTGAGTTCTCGTATGTCGATGATGAGCCGTCACTTGTTCTTGCCCGGCTTCGGGACGAGGAACTTTGGGAGATCCACCTTGGATTGGCATCGCGTTCCGTTGTAAGTAATACCTTATAGTTATTAGTCGCAGATAGCTACTGTAAGCTATTCTGGATATGATTAGTACATGTCTAGATCGGACATACCGATAACCTGTTTGATTTGGTTCATAGCTGTCGCTAGGCTACAGCTCTCACACTTATGTTGTCCAGACACCACGCCTCGGGATGGTTGTCTTTGTGACTGTCCTATTTGCGTCACTGTGAATGTAACTGCGTTTGCGTGAGTTACCTTCCAAACTAATCGTGTTTGCACGGGGTAGTAGGTTATGGGCCCCCGCCTCACGTCACTCACGCGCGACAACCTGGTTCGGCGAAATGCGATCGCCAACTCTCCCGCAGAAGGCAAGTTTAGATAGAAACGTAGTACGTCCACCTTGTAATCGGCGGTATCGCCAGTATAAACTTCGCTTTAAAACCCACCTCCACCCCACCTAAGTCAGCTGCTCGAAGGCGACAGACAGCCACCCACACCGACGCACTCGTCGTGTGTGGACAAGGTGCACACATGTCCAAGCTAGAGAAAGGGGGGGGCGCACTATCGGGTGAATACGCATACACATGGTGCACGACAGCCGGAGCTTATTTTAATTTTTATATTTACTTAGCGACTCAGCCGCCAGCGCAGCGCTCCACCTGACATGGCCTTGGCGTCGACTTGTGCCCCACAATGGCTGGAGGATACAGAAAAAGTACTTTGAGAAACATTCATTTAGCCGTGTAGGCGGCGCACCATACATTGAAGATTGGGAACGGGGGGGTTGTCTTTGGACGCGCAAGTGCGATACATTGACGAGTAAGATGACACCGTACATGCATGATTACGAGAGTCGTGAATGCATGCGCGAGTTGCGAAGCGAGAGCAAGCAGAGGGTGATTGGGGTCTTGTTTACATATCCCTCCGTAGGACTACTAATGGACACATGTGTACGCTAGACTCCGGGGGAGTCTTGGCCCTCCACCTATAGGTGTTCGCTATAGGTGTTCGCCGCTCAGTCGCGATGCGATGCGATGGGTTCATATACACAATATGTTCCTATCCGGTACCGACTTTTGGCGGTACTTGGATAAGGCGTACACCTCCGTTCCGGGAAGCGGCGGTTCTATCCCCCTTCATGCCATTCCGTGTGTACATGGATTAACAGGTTATGGGCCCTCCGCGTTTACGTGGGGTTTACTAGGGCACCGGCCGGAGTTTGTCCATTAAGGGGGAGTGTTTACATATCCCTCCGTAGGACTACTAATGGACACATCTGTACGCTAGACTCCGGGGGAGTCTTGGCCCTCCACCTATAGGTGTTCGCTATAGGTGTTCGCCGCTCAGTCGCGATGCGACGCGATGGGTTCATATACACAATATGTTCCTATCGGGTACCGACTTTTGGCGGTACTTGGATAAGGCGTACACCTCCGTTCCGGGAAGCGGCGGTTCTATCCCCCTTCATGCCATTCCGTGTGTACATGGATTAACAGGTCTCGCTAGTTATGGCATATAAGGCAAAGCCTAGCTAGAGCTGAACATTGGTGAAGCTTATTAGGTGGTTGGTCGCGTAACCCTTCCATCACTAGGCACTTGTGCTTGGGACCGTGGCGCATCGCTACGTACAAGAGCACTTACCTAGCTATTGTCCCGTACATGTGGAAGCTTGTTTTACAAACCTCTGGATTTAAGTCAATATGACTAAACATCACATTACCAAAAGCGAACATCAACACCTACACAACGCCTTGTAACGATACGTGTATGTTTTTCATGGCGGCATGCATTTTATTTGTTAGTGGTAGTATCGCGCTGTCGTTATGGAACGTCAAGCGCAAACATATTTTGGAATGTACTGTGATAATGATGGTACGGGCACGTTCTGGAGTCTAATTTCTGAATCACACTTGCCTTAGCGACTCTGTCTGATGAAGAAATGAAAGTGAAACAGACTGCGAAACAAACTTTTTGATAAAAACGCATTGTTTCGAAGTATGTTATCGGAGCATGGTTGAGTGCCAAAAGGCAACTACATGTTCGTGCGAAGCGGACGAGCAAAAGAGCACGTAGGGAGTGTTTAGAAAAGGAGTGTCGGTTGCGAGCACGTAGCCGCCACAGACACATTAGGTACACAGGGCGCGCCACGCGCACCCGTACATGACTATAACATACACCACTCGTGTACCATTTAAATCCCTCTAGTTTAGTGGCTCGTATGTTCATGCGTATAATAATAAGCCCGCGCACTTGCGGAAAAACATGGTGTGATTGGGCTGAGGGACTGCTTTGGTCAGCATGTTTGCAAGCATGTTATTGGTCGGCACATGGATTACCGTAATAATGCGCGTATCCACGAGTTCCCGAGTTCCCGGATATTGGTTTGTTTGTGCTTATGACATGCCATGGGGTTATTTGCAGGCTTGACGCCCGCTTCGTTGTCATTGTGCACAATGGTAGGGCCGCCCTGCAATGGATATCAATCATGAGGTGGGGGAGGTGGACCGCACTTTGTGCCGCTCGGCTCATGGCAACATACTCCGCTTCAATGGTGGAGGAGGCGACTACTTCATAATGCTCCAGTTGACTATTGTACCACCGTTGACGAGGACTACCTCGCACGTCTTGGAGCCACGGATGGAAGTGTCGGCTACCCATTCCGAGTCTGAAAGCACTGTCATGGTGGTGTGAGGGCGAGCGGCGCATGAGCCATAAGCAAGGCCAACGGACTTGGTGCCATTCACGTAGGGGATTAGGCGTTTGAGCTGTTTCATGAGGAGCTCCGGAGGAGAAGTTTGATGGCTGTTGGTGATGCTGATGGCGGCATGTGGATGGGTGCACATGCAGAGGAAGTTGACGCAGGCGAAAATTGCGCGGAAAGTCTCGTAAACATCGGGGGAAATGGGTTGCTCGTCGACCGGAGAGGCGACTTTTGCATCGCGGTATGTATTGTGTCGAGGACATCATGGGTAGAGTGGATAGTTTGCTATCACGCATGCCGTGCTTCGCGAGACGCTCTTTCGCGTACTCTTCAGAGACCAGCTGGTAGGTCACGAGTGATGTCCATGCCCATGATGAATGTAGCGTTGCCGAAGACAATCATGTTGAAAAGGATACTCTCTTTGGCCGCTGAATTCTAGTCAAGGGAGTAAATTAAGAGCGCGAGCAATGCAGAGGCTTGTGTTCAAACGTGTATACGCGGTAGCAATGCAGAGGCTTGTGTTGAGACACATTCATTTGCAATGGCCTTCTCCATCCGCGCCTTGTGTCGCAGTCGTCTCCGCGTATTCCCGGGCGGCTTGTGGTATTCCTCGACTCGCCGTATTTCTTTCCATCCATTGCGTGGGGCTTCTCTCGTTTCGTTGGTGGGTTTATGCTCTGTGTCGCCATTCCGGTTGCCGTGACTTTGATCTCGTGACTCTTCCCCTCTTTCATACACTTTCGTCGCTTTTATTCTGTCCGCGCACATGTTTCTCTATGTTTGGAATCATTCGAGTAAGTCAGGTGTTGTTCGCGGTACCTTGCCCTTCATAAAGCATGACATCGATATGGATCCACTTCAGCCATCATCGGCATGGGTTTGCAAACAAATGACACTGATCCTAAAGCGAGCGATGCATGACGAGCTCACATTCAACGGAATCCATCGAAATTAACAAGCCTCACTCCCAAGCAACATAGGAGGGAAACAAGAGATGCGGTAACCAGTAAAATACGGTTGTATTTGATGTCTTATTTGTATGCCCCCCCCCCCCCCCCCCCCCCCCCCCCCGCGCTGTATTCGGGCAATACCACCTCCCTTCCGATAGCCAATAGTGGTTCGAAGTGGAAGGATTTGCAGGTCGAAGTGCGCAGAGCATTGTTACGCCAAGTACATGTTACACGGATCATGTAAGCGATGTACTAGCCGGCTTGAGGTTGGCAACCGACATCTCTCAACCGATATTGTCAAGTGAAGGTGGCTCCCAGAATCCCTACGAAACCTATCGGGCAGCATTGATCATCATAAGGGACATGTAATGTTGAACCATACTGCATCAACCTGCAGGGATTGCGTGAGGACAATGTGCTCTTGTCATAGAAGCACCACTAGAGGTCGTTCGGATACCGTACAACGCCGTCCTTCCAAAATTGGAGGGATTAGGTCTACTGTGACCCTACTTACTTAATCTAAGGTTGTACTCGCACTTGATGACACGACTCCTCGAAGGAAGGGCCGTCTCTTTAAAATAGGCGTGTTATATGGAGTGTCCCTGCTTCATCACGCGTACATTGAAGGCTTAAATGGAGTAAAGGTTTCCTACCATCTCCAGTTTGTTTAGGCATCAAACATGAACAACAGCGTATGCGCTCTAATTGTACAAGCAATCAATGCCACGGCGACGCCTTCACCAAGCCGATGGCGGACCTAAGCCAATGTCTCGCTCCCTTCTTCAAGGATGGCAAGCTCAAACATGCCTCGCAACTCTTCAAAAGTGGGCCGCGCCTTGTGATCGTTCAGCATGCAGGCAGCCAGGATGTCCTACAAAAGCAAAAACATGCCACAATGATCCAATATTAGCAGGCGGGCTGAGTCTGAGCTCGACCCCTGTCGATGACTAGTCATGTGTGCTCCGACAGGCACGACCGCAGTAACGAGCAGCAGGGCGTGCAACCAGGTGCTGAGATCAGGGCACACTTTGTAGGCCTGCGGTACATATGCTGGTGGTGTCATGGCGCCCTTTCCGCTCGTGACCAGCACTTCGATGCCTTCCTTGCTTTTCTCAAGGTGGGCGCGGTACCCACTAACCATCTCCCACATGATCACTCCGAACGCCCACACATCTGCATTTTCCAGAACCACATCCACGTTATTGTGGCCACGCGCAATTACTTCCGGGTGCAGTATAGTCAGATCAAGGAGGTGGGTGTGCAAGCGGACATTAATGACACGCGTTGCTACACGATATCGGTACTCTAAGGATGGGCGGAAGCACGGACCAACCTCCCGCGGCAGAGAGAATCTGATCCTTGAGTAGCTCTGGCGGGAGGTGGCTGATGGTTCCAAACGTCTTACTGGGCGCCATCTCCTCTCCGTGACACATGCGTGCCAGGCCGAAGTCTCCAACTTTAGCCACAAACCCGCGAGGGTCGGAGTCACTCGCTGTCAGCAATATATTCCGTCCTACAGAGCAGAGCACAGCAAATGCCACTCACGCATAAGTGGGGTACCTCTTAAACCCCAATGCCAATATGATGAACGATACAAGAGTACCATGACAAGAGTATCATCCGCCCCAAGCGTCTACAATGAGTTACGCCAGCAGATAGAGAGGAATGGAGATCACCGTTGAGGTCACAGTGGACGATGCCTTGCGCGTGAATGGCTGCCATACCATCCGCGATGTCTTTCAGCGTGGTGTACACACGCATCATATCTGACAAGTAAAGGAAATCATGAACACAAACCAAGGATCAGACACGGGGTGTGCCCATGCGCGAGAAGAAAACAAGCCGCCACAGCGCACACGGTAATGTAACATACTTATGTAGAAAAGGGAGGGGTGATTTATGATTGTTTTTTATTACTTTTTATAATTTAGGTTCGGGTGATGAGAGAGGAGGGAAAGATGGGCAAAATTCGAGGGGAAGGGAAAAAAGGTGGGGGGGGATGAGAGGCAAGTGCGGCGCAAGAGGATAGGAAAGGGGCAGAGGGGAAAAGGGGAGAAAGAGGGACAGCAGAGGATACGTAGAAGCAAAGGAGTGACATAAACTGACAAGGATAAGTCAAAAGCGAGGGGGCTTTACCAAGTGGGGCGTGGATGTGGCGGTGTGTGCGCATACATCCGCGCTCCACTGCAACACAATGATCGAATAATCAGACTAAGTAGCAGATATGTCTAAGGGCAATAAAAAAGGGCCAGGCCACAGCTTGAATGGTTATTGGGCTTTAAAGGCGTGGGAATACTTCTCAGTAGTGGGTGTATCAACCTGCATCCACCAACATCCCGCGGTCACGGTATTCTTGCGCAATCCACAGCAAGTGTACCGCATCAAGCTCCACTCCCTCCTTTAAGTAGCACTCCGCAAGGTCGACGCCCATCTGCACAGTCTCGACAGAGCAGTGGAGATTGTGAGAGGAAGAGAGGGGGGTGGGTGGCGTCGCTGAGACTTGCTACATGGCATCCGTGACTAGCAGAAAAGGACAGACCTTAATTCAACAGAAGCACAATGACAAAAAAACCACCAAAGCCCCAAGGCCCCATTCAGAACACCAGCCACCAATAGATGTATTGCAATATCAGGATAGACCCTCCTCAGGTCAGTTAGGCAGCTACATGGACCACGTTAGTATGGACGACGCTCATCGCAAGCCTCCCCTCATCCACCGACCACTGAAACAGCTCCTCAGATAAACACCGCACTATCTTAGCCGCCACTATAGCGCCGTGCCAGCTCGCTCTGTAGACTGCGCACACGACACACACACACACACACACACACACACACACACACACACACACGACACACGACACACAACATTTTGAACATCTCCGGTATATGTCGGTGCCTGACTTGGATTTTAGATGGTGCAAAAGTGTCATTGGCATGTCTGTGATTGCTGCGCGTTTACCCTTTCCGAAGTTGCCACTGCCCACCAGCGGCCCCAGCTGCAGGCCATCGAGGGATTGAGGGGGGCTGAAGTCGCCGTTAGACGACACCGACTCCCTGCTGGAGACGCTGTCGGGGCGCGGGGGTAGGTCCTTGAAGGTGGGGGAGTCGGACTGGCCCGCGTTAGAGTCGCTGCGCAGCCGTTTCCGCCCCACGGGCTGCACAACAGCAAAGTAGAAGCACTTCTCCACATCCATGCAGGCGTGCTTATCCCGCGCGCCCACATCCGTCTGCATCCCCTCACCCGACACAATGCCGAGCTTCCCTGTTGGGTCGTTCTCGCTAGGCAGCCAGCTGGGAATGCCTGTGGCCTTGCCCGGTGCCAGTCGGTCGGTGCTTGCGGGGTAGAGGGTAATAGTAAACTTGGCGCCTGTCTTGCAGCTCTCAATTTCGACGACTCGCGAGCCGGCCACAGCGGTTGTGGCGGTGATGTCATCAAACTTTGTCTGTGCACAAACAAGCACGACTTGAGCTGCGTAAAAAAGCTGGCCGTTCCCTTTGGCACATAACACAACGCAACGATACATTTTGAAAAACGCAGTGAATGTGTTTCATTCATCAAGAAATAATGACGTTGTAAACATCTGAGCATCCCCTCCAGTTAGGCTACTCGTAGAGGGGAGCTCACCCCGTCGATGGGCTTAAATAGGTGCCAAAAGCCTTTTCCGAGCAGTTGATCCACAGCCTCGCCGCAAGCGGCGCCAAATTTGGTATTTGTGTATACAAGCTCCCACGCAGTGCGGCGGGTGTCGACCATCGCCACACCATCTGCACTCAAAGCAATGGATTGCCCCGACTTAGACATCCCATTCCCAAACCCACGCAGCGCGAGCACACACGCATGGCCCCTCCCCCCCCTCGCGCACACATTCAGATAGACACCCACCCACACTGCCCTCCCCCCCTCACACACACCCAGAGCCATCCACCCACATACACATAGACACACACACGAGAACGTCTTCCCCCCCCCGCCTCCCTCTCCCACACACAGACTCACTCACTCACACAGCCACAGCCACAAATCCCCACATACCCGCCCACACCCACTCCCCCCCCCCCACTCTCCCCCCCCCCACACACAGACACACGCGCCCCCCCCCCCATCTCCCCCCCCCCACACACAGACACACGCGCCCCCCCCCCATCTCCCCCCCCCCACCCACTCCCCCCCCCCCCATCTCCCCCCCCCCACACACAGACACACGCGCCCCCCCCCCACATACACACACACACACACACACACACACACACACACACACACACACACTGATAGACTTACTCACTCACTCACACAGACGCACACCAACGCACACACCCATACCCACTCCCCCCCCCCCCCCCCCTCAACACCCACACACATATTTCTGCCCACCCGCCCACTCCCACACACACACTCTCTCTCACAGACACACATCTACCCCCCCCCCCGCAACCCACTTACACACACAGAATCACTCGCTTACAAACACACACACACACACACACACACACACACACACACACACACACACACACACATTTTATGCCCATTCTCATTCGTTTACGGGCATTGCGTAGGAATTGGAGCGATACATCATGAGCGCACATGAAGTAAAACTGACAGGCGCACAAATTACGAAGTTCCCTATTTTGTTCAAGAGAGCTCCAGTGCTATATGTGGAAAGAGAGGCGCACATGTCTGCCCGAAAGCAAACATATACACTATGTATGAGTTGGCAATTCACAGCACATCGGACAGTGTGTCTGTGGCGCACCGGTCGCGGTGCTAATACACGCCTGCATTTGATTATTCGCCTTAGCGCTGGCAATTGCGTCTTCTGTCCAGCGAGACAGCAGCACCTGGCAGACGCGATAGGTGACGCTCAGCGATTGGAGAGCGAAAAGCATTAAAACAACAGAGGAGCAGGAGGAGCTGTGAATGACGGAATGATGATGTCGTCCTATACTTTCCAGCTCCCTCTTTCGGATATTCCTCAACCCTGCTTTCCCTTTCCCCAGCCCGCGCGTGAAGTCCACAAAGTGACTGCTCATACCTGGTCGCCCTCCACCTCCTGCACCACCAGCTCCGCGAAATTAATGAGCATACGGTACATCTCAGCCGTGAAGCTTCGCGGCTTGTAGTCGGAAACGCACAGTGTGCCGTAGCGCGTGCCACCTGGCGACCGCAGTGGCAGTAGCAACATGCATCAGGAGGCTGAGGTGATGGCACATGATGACATGGAAATGAGCAGACATACACGGCGAGGTAGCCAGTGAGCCAGCACCCAGCACCGCAATATCGCTGGCATGACATGTGTAATAACCTGTTCCAATCAGCGGGGCTGCTGCGTAGAAGAGTAGCCCGGGGTCACCCTTGACGTAGGGATTGTGCGCCAGGCGGGCATCCAGGCGGGTGTTCTCAAAGACGATCGCTGTACAAGGCGAGGATGAGTGCGTCAGTGTGCACAGGTGGCAGCGAGGAGTTGCCTACCAATAAGCGAGGGAGGTAGGTATATGCGCAGTTGTGTCTTTTCTATGACTAGGATGTTGTATCATGATGATAAGGCTCATACGTGAAGTGGGTAATGATGGGGAATATAGTGCATGGAACAAGATTAACGGTTGCGAAAGAGAGGAGAGCCGAAGGGACTGTTGTTGCTGGTTACTTATTCCAGGTTACTCACAGCAGAAACAGGGAGGCATAGCTTGCGCTTTTACAGACACTGTTATCACTCCTGCAAAGCAATCACATACATTGAAGGCGAGCAGCAAACTCACCCTCTGGCTTGGGAGGCACGCAGACAAAGTTGCACCTGAAGCGGAACACACATGCATAGCACGCTACCTGAGGGGTATCTACCACAATATTTTACTGCAAGGTTCTGCAACTTCTGCCACAGGAGTTAAAAAGGTAAACCTGGTGGCTTGGGAAGATGCTTACATAGCCAAGCAGCGTGGCACGTCGGAGGGCGAAAACCCAACCTGCGCTCAGCATTGGAGCGTCAGCAAGAATCTGGATGATTGCTGATTGCAAAGTGATCAATGCAGTGCCAGAGCGGGCGCAAGCTTGTGCGAGGCAAAATGAAGCACAGTAACATACTTAACACTCCGGTGGTGCTTGTTAGGAAATGAGGCAAGTGCGGAGAGTACTCACCACCGCCTTGAGGCAAACGCGGTCGGGAGCAATAAGAGTGGCCAAACTGATGGGCACTTGGAATAGATCCTGCATTAAACTGGCAGACAGCCCACACAAAGTATAACATATGTTTTTCTTCTTTGCGTGGGCCGTCAAGGTAAAATGGCAAAACGCGTCGAACTGCACGACAACAACGGTCCGATACTTGAGCGGAGACGGAAACTTTATCATCAACGTCGACAAGAGCTGCTCCAACTTAAGCACTCCGCCGAGTCTCTCGGGATAGACGTAAACAATGGGTATCGATTCTTAGCCAAATTGGGAAGCTGCTCGGACTGCGAGTGGAGTGAGCTTCCAATAGACGAGACAAGAATCACAGCAGACACAAACAACGCATAGACCGGCGCACTGCACGCACTGAAAGTCGACTACCAAGCGGCAGCGGCCGTACGAACGCAGAAAACAAGTGACCTCGCGCGGTGGTGCTTAACGATATGCATTTGCGTCGAGGAGAGGGATTCAATTACAGATGCCGTGATCCAGCAAAGGGAGGATGTGCAGCGAGCAAGTGCGTTACACCGACTGTTGCATGACATAGTGCTTGAGGGCAACTCACTCGGTAATGTACGAGAAGCGTGGCTCAACGGAGGCGTCGAGCCAGCCCGGCGCACTGATGCGTTCGACCCGCTCGCCGTCCTCCATGGCAATCCAGTCATAGTTGGCCTCCATATCAGAAGCGGCAGTATCATACGTAGACTTGTGGCGCCAGTGCGCTCGACTCCTGACCAAAGTCACCCGTCTTCTCTATCACAACCCACAACCCACCTGTTACTTCTCTTCCTGCCGTATATCCGCTACGCGACGCCATAAGGATTACGACCTGTAATCCTTTTAGTCAGTTTTCTCTTTTTGCGCCCCCGCCCGGTATATGGGACTGGCAGGTAATTCCGCAGTTGGACACTCTACACCCGGCGTTGTGCAAGCACGTGCGCCCGAGAGCAGAAGTTTGAAAAAAAAAACTCAGTTCTCATCATCGGTCATGCTCACGCGTAGGCGACGGCACTCGTGTGAGTGCAATACGTACCATTGTACGATAATCGTACCGTACTACGCTAGCCCCACACGAGGCAAGTGTTTGAGTTTCACTAACTATAACCAATTCCAATAACATGCAAACAGAAATGAATGCATTCCCGGCAATGACCAAGAAAGGTCTACCCTACCCGTCCGGGCGTCGGCCCATTCGAGTAATACGAGAAGGACCAAGGCCCATCTCACGGAGCAAAACAATTCGGGATTTCGGGAGTGCGATACATGAACTACAAAGAAAGCAACATGAGGGAGGGCTTGGCGCCATAACAAGAAAAACCTCCCATTTCTTGTGAAATGAATGGCGCCATGAAGGGAAGGGGGGACACCGTCTAAAAGTATGGCAATTATATTTTCATGGGAGGTAGCGAACCGACGTACAAAATCATTAAACTTTGGGGCTATTGTCCCAAAATTGGGACGGTGGCACTCCCAACGTGGGCATTCAAGCACGACATGTTACATAGATTAAGGCTCACACCCGCCGCATGCAGGACAACGATAGAGAAAACGTTCAAGTATGGCATGAATGCGAGCTAGACGACGAGGTGTGGGAAATACGCGTGTATGAAATTGAATCATAATGTGTAACCATGTAACGGCCCCCGCGGGAATGCCCGTGCCGTATTGTGGCAATGGGTTTCCAACATATGAAGCATGGCAATGAATACTCCGCGTATTAGTACATGCCGAAGATGACGTCTCGAATCGACCACATACCGCTTCTTTAACTAGGTTTGAGGCAACGCGTGATTGCAAAGACCTCCAAGCGGGTGAGACACGTCCGGTTTGGGCTAATTCCGGACCTGCCCTAGCTAAGCGATCTAGCCAACGCACGTTCCCATGCGTCCAAGTATTTGGGCGCATACGACTAGGTTGGCTATAGGTGATAGAACCTTTAAAAAAGAATTTGTCCAATTACAATATATTGTTAAACACCCCACACTAAGCATCTTCACATCCCTCCCTCAATCTGCAATTCCATCTACAAAGACAGCAAAAACAAGTAGCGCAAAACAAATTGGTGTCTGCAATTAGCTCTCAGAAGGCCAACTGCCACACTACATATAGGCCAAGACTACTCGCACGCCATCAACGGCACAAGAAGATGCGAAAGAAGAATCACCCACCATAAGATCATGGAAGGGTCGACCACAGAAACGGATCGAGTGGCTCCGAATAGCCCGATCCCACACACAGCCAAAGAACACCCGCGGGCCATATAGAGCGCAAGATAATGCGTAAAGAGATAAGTGGTATATGATCAAACAAATAGAAAAGGTTGGAACCAACGAATAGATCGAGTGGCTCAGAGCATCCCGATTTCAACCACAGCAAAGTTTACCAACATCATGCCCCTCAAGTCGCAATAATGAATTAGCAAAACAAGTAAAAAGTGGTCAAGCATAGTGTCTAACAGACTATGATCATAACAATAGGTGTTGTGACCGTTGTTACAAAATGTCATATGAAATCGTCAAACCCATCAAGCAAGGTTACAACAAGGATATGAAACTTACATGCGACAAGTCGCACATGGCACCTTAGAATACAATATACTATAGAACGATTACGCGTCCACTATGTCAAGACATTGCACAATTTTTTGACTTACCACGCAAAATTAACACACCAGAAATATAAACACACCGTCACATAGATGATTAAAGAATAGGTTGCTCACCTAATCGAGCTCTTGACACAAGAACAACATAATACACCTTATAACCTTTCCAATATTATCATTAAAGCGAGTCCCATGGGTGCCCAGGAGGCATACCGGACAAGGACACAAAAGAGGTACCGGGGAAGGGGAAGAAGTCCAACCCACGAATCCCATCTCCGGAGCCTTGACATCGCCCCGGCATTCAGTGAAAACCAGCCTCGGCACGCAAGTGAACCCCTTGTCGGTAGTGACGGACGTTAGAGTGCAAACTCTTGAGGGCTTAGTTGCATACCTGCAGCGCAATATACGGCGTTACGGAGCAAAAGCAAAGGAATTGGGCATTTAGTTCGAAGACGTCCGCAAACAGGATGACGCAACGATCCATACGGCTTTGGAGGCAGCAACCCATATACGAGCCTTGGAAATGGACGTAGCCCAGTTACATGGCAACGTCATGACACTATAGGAGCAAGGGTTGGGCCTTAGTAGCGAGGATATACTCGCGCAACAACATGCGACAACGGGAACAACAGTAGCGGAGATGATCTCTATAGATCGGGAATTGACGGCTCATTGCGAGGCTTTCTGCTTGGAGGTCATCCATGCTAAAGCCCATGCATGCGCAACCGGCGACTACATGGGATTGGGGCATGTCAATGACCCGAATATTCACTCCATCAACCGGAGCCTAACCCACAGCTATAGATACTTAAAAGTGGAAACGCTGGCGAAACACCTCACATGAAAATTTGACTTTGAATACCTAAAGAAGTTGGCGGAGTCCATTGCCAGCCATATGGGCCACACTGGAATTACAGAGGTGATGGCAAATGAGCACCTTCAAAGCATGCCCAACGGTGGTAGAAGAAACACATAGCATAGCGGCCACAGTCAAAATGTCTCCCTCGCGCGGAAAACCGATTGGAAACGAAGCCGGGGACACGGCGCTCGGGCCGGCGATGCTGGGAAAATTATTCAACCATCTCACCAAGTTGATATCCGAGTGCCTTAAGTCAGTCCAAGCGGTCAACTTGGACACACAAGCGCAGCTCAGCAGCCGCGCCTATGCGTAGCACCCTGACAAGATGCTACACACCCGGAGTGTCGTGGTGACGGACGATACCTCGATGGAAGACGTTACCCGGGGAAAATCACACCTCTTATTGAGACGGGGTTCGGTAAACTCATCCGTTGTATGCTGAAGGAGCTAGACGCTGCTCTCAGCCGCTCAGCAAAATAGGCGCAGATGCGTAACCAATCAACCATGCGCCTCCCCATAGACCGGCCTCAAGCGTGGGGTAGACTACGGGGACAATAAGCCAACCGTAAAAGCCACAAAGCTGGCCAAAGACTTGTGGATGATCAAGAGCATGGCAAACCCTTGGCCGCGTCAAGGCTCAGCTCATGAGCAAGGACTCTTGATGGCTAAGAGGGCATGCATGACCGTCGCAATCGGTAAGAAATACGAGAGAGGTGATAGGTGCCATTTTCTGCACGCACTCGACAAGATGCACGTGGACACAACAATAAGCAAGATAGCCATGGACGAGAATGGTAAGCACGGAGCCACCCGGCATGACTAGACGGTTGGAGTTAGCAGTCACCTCACAAGGCACACGCAAATCATATCATAGCATTGCTTGATCCAATGGGATACGGAGTTTGTGATCACTCAAAGTGCAGAGGTGAACCAATGCAAATCGTAAAACATTTGAGAACACACTGGAAGTGTACGACACAATATTGCATAGCACAATGATTCCGCCATTGCATTATTACGGAACCAATTACGGCAGGTCAGAGATGCATAAATACACTCATACAAAAGAAAGTACGTGCGTTCTTTGTCCGCTCAATTGTGTGGATGTGACGAGTACATGAAAACATCAGACGAATAGGTCATTGGATACGGCACAACACCATGCGATTAAAAACGCGTTCATGATAGAGCTCTGAAAACGGGACTCACACCACCCTCGTGATATAACAAGGACGTTTCGGAAACTCATGAGCAATCAAATAAGTTCCGATAAACACTAATATGAGCGGCAAAAGTTGCTTTAGAACGACACTGAATGCATATCGAGACAGACAGAACAATAAACATCACGGAATTTCTAAAGATATGGACGAATCTAGGACGCCTCGGATGTACAATAGTACAACCTCAACCTATCGGGTCAAGAAGCTAGTACAATGTTGAAAACAATAGCCATTAACGGCAATACCATTACAATGTTGTACACGCTCAGAAACACTACAACAGCATGGACATGAAAAAAATATGCCAAGCACTTCGGGCCAACTCCACCGTATCACGGGCAGATCAACGATTCGAGATGCCACTCAGGAAGGCCTTAGGGCGACAATACTCGACATAGGCGCAAGCTAGTGCGGCATGATTTTAGGGGCAATGCGATCACGTACTCAAGTCAAAAGATATCAGTACATCTATGGGGATATAGAGTCTCGAGATGTGCGCCCGCAGGCGGGGCAACGGCGGCGGCCCCGGAGAGGGGTGCGCTAGCATGCCCGTCGGCACCTACCTCCACCTCCACGAGGTGGGCGCTGGTAACCATGTAACCGTGCCAAGCATGGCAAGGCAAGGGGCTAAGCGAGGTACCGACAGCTGCGATCCGCGGGATCAGCAGCTGTCGGGAAGCCCGGTATGGAGGGTTTTGGGAAAAACATAATATTCGCACACCAGCACAGGGATCTCCCGCTCGGCCAGTCCGATATGTCTTTTCCGCGATTAAATACTCGCAGATACTCTCCCGACGATGGGGCGGGAGCGGCGTTTGCGAAATATTTTTTGGCGAAGAGGGGTACGGACGGATCAGCGGAGGGACGAGGGTGTTGGAGCTGGTGGCGGACAGCTGGGAAGTAGCGCTAGGGCACGGCGCTCGCTAGCAATCGCCAGCCATGCGAGAGCCTTAGGTTTCCCATGGGGGCGAGGCGTGATGCTACGCAAGACGGAGGTGGGTCGCAGCCGGAGGAGCGGCACGGTATGGCGGCGGCGGTCCTTAGGATCACCCGCCGCCGGAAAAGCCCGGTACGGGGGGTTTTGGAAAAACTCATGTACCCACCATCTTTGGAGGACCGGCGACTCGATCCGTGTGTTCTACCAACCCCTTCCCTAGTCGGTACCCGGTTATCGATAGGCTGCCTCAGGCAGTGTGCCTAGGGTTGTCGTTAAGGCACACTGCTCATAAAGGCGGCCCCCTAACAACGTAAACCACCGGGGGAGGGTAAGGACGGCCACAACGCGATCAGATAGGTGTTGGAAACAGACGGAACAAGGACAAGGGACAAGAGAAAATGTGGCTCGGGGCCATGAGAGCCAGCCGGACACCGTTTGCAGCCTAGTTATTTTCCCGTCTCAGCCCCCGAAGGAGGAGAAAAGACTCGGCTAGGTGGCGCGCTGCGTCGGGAGGAGCAACTAATACCTCGTGCGGGGTTGAGCACGGATCGAGACGGGACCGACGACGACCCCAACGAGGGGTTTTTTCACCTGCCTTTCCCCCTAGCTCCAGCACGACCGGAGTCGCACAGGAGCCGAGGTTAGGCAGGTTCGACTCGACCAGCTCAAGCTGAAGAACCTTGTTGATCAGTGACCCCGCAACGGCTCGAGCAGGCCGCGTATCGTGGAGACTAGCGACATTTTATATTTCATACAATATCCCAAAATTTTTACGTATAGATCAAAAAACAATAAATACCTGGATACGGGTATGTTTTAGACGGTATCGTCACTGCCATTGGAGAGGCTGGAATTAGTGGTTCACGGTCTACTTCTTGCTTATGAGTCCTACAGATTGGCGTAGCACAAGGGGGGCCCAGTGAGAGCAGCCGGTATTTACGGGTATTGTTGTAAACAATTTCATTTCATTTCATTTCTCGAGATGTCGCAGCGATGACCATTCAGAACATGCAGCTACAATACCCTGATTCATGGACAACAAGCGCCACGGATGATTGGAAAACTGCAGTTCCACATAACACCTAGGTGCTCGCACGTTCGGCCGCAACGGTTTTCTCAGGAATGGAAACGTTGCCGACCCTACTCGTAGCTCTTAGTGTCGAGCACAATTCCCCAAAGCGAGATTAGTACGATGGCACCGCATAACGACATGGAAGGTTTCTTACAACCCTTCGTGCGCATAGCTGCATAGTTACAGCCAGAGTACGCTCACCGTTATACCGGTGGGAACGTTGGTTGGGTTGCAGGAGTACCTCCAACCCGCATCACTAGCGGCCAACCCAACCCACCACAAGAGGGCATCCACCCACCACATCCACTCACGAGCTCGGTGAACCCAGCGCACTCAACCCGACGGGCACAGCGCCATCGGCATATAGCGACACGTTGTTCTTCTCTAATCTTAATAGCGTGGCCCAAAATGACGATTTATCACCATGCCCACCCAACAAGCGGCAAAGGAAACCATGGTACGTAGGAGCAAACACCGAATCGTCCGCGCCGCAGAAGGAGAGGGCAATGGGCTTTCCACCGGGCTATAATGCGCTGATGCGCACTCTTGGTACACGAACTCACCCGTCGCAGTTTGATAGGTGTAACACTACGTGGGTAACACCACCTTATTACAACACCACTGTGGTGGCCAGCCTTAGTGAAGCTCTTTGGTTAAAGCGGTCGACGTCAGAACCTCCACCCACAAGAGTCCCGAGGTCACTAGAACCCCAAACAGACAACACGGTAGTGACACGAACCACAAACATCAAGGGAAGAAGAACCCATCACCTCCCACCACACGCGGGGGCATCCCTAAAAAGGGCGAACTTGGATCCCATGGCGAGACGCGTGCAACGGGAGCACCCACGATTGCCGGACGAAATATTCCCGGTAGAAGAAGCCGCTGACAAGGATATCGAAACGCTATTGACCACGATGGGAGCGGCCGCATTGCAAGGCACCCTACGTTGCTGCCCGTATCTTATTATGGCCGGCCTACGGGCCGCTGAACGGCCTCCCCTCATGTTCCCGGGCCGTCCCGAATGGCTTCTCTCTCTCCTCTTCCTCCTTTCGCACGGCCTTCCGCGTCAAGACCTACCCGTCGTGCTTTTGCTGCTTGTTGTACCCGTGCTACGGTCCGTGCGTCGTCTGTTGAATGCCCCCTTGTTTCTTATGCATGTACTTCCGCATCGGGCCGCCGCGCCGCTTCTCCCCGTCCTGCGCGACGCTCTCTTCGCTCCGCTTTGTCTCTACCTCCCTTGTGGATCTTGGGCTTCTATCGTACGCGCCACTTGTGCGTCTGCTACACGGGCCGCCCGTCGTCCCCTTGCGATTCGGCCCGGGTGTGGGGGTGCGGGTGCTGCTGTGAGGCGGGCTACTAGTGCACATGCTAGTGGGTGGCGAGCTGCTCGTGCCGCTGCTTGTTCATGGGAGGCGGCCGGTGCTGGTCAGCGCACGGTTCTTGTTGTTGCTCTTGCAACAACATGTGGATATAGGGCTACTATTGTGGTGTTGTTGTTACCGTTGTTGATGCTGATGCTAGTGATGGTGGTGTTGCGGCTGCTGGTTGGCTGTTAGCTCATGCTGCCGGTCATGGTGGGCACAAGGCCGCAACTAAGGGTGGTGGTACTGTTGGTGATGTTGTTGCATGTGATGGTGCTAGTTGGCGGTCGGATGTTGCTGTTTTTACTGGTGGACAGCATGCTGCTGCTGGTGGGTCTACTAGTGTTGTCGTTGGTGGTGATGATGGTGGGCGAATAGCTCCAACTTGTGTTGTTGTTGTTGTTGCTATTGCTGCGGCAGCTCCCGTTGCTAGTGGAGGTGCTACATTGGGGGTTCTTGCAGCTTTTGGTGATGGTTGGCGTCCGGCTGCTGCTGCACTTACTAGCGGATATACAAATGTTGTTGGCAGGGCGGTTGGTAGTGTTGCTCTTGGTGCTATAGTAGCCACCGGCGCTAGTTCACGGCCAAATGTTGCACTTGATGCTAGTGGGCACATGTTCGCATATGGTGGTGCTTCTAGTGATGTTGTTGTTGCATGTGGTGGTGCTGCTGCTGCTAGATGGCACAAGGCAGTTGCTACTGTTATTGGTGCTGATGGGCTTCGAGTTGTTGATGATGGGGCTTCTATTGTTGCTAGTACTACCGCTGCATGTGTTGATGTTGGTTGGCGGCCGGTTGCTGGTACTCGTTGGAAGAGAGATGCAACTGGTGGTGCTCTTCCTTGTGGTACCGCTAAATATTGTGTTACTGCGGGTGTTGGTATTGGTGATAGTTGGTGGCCGGATGCTGCCCCTAGTGGTGGTGTTGTTGGTGTTGTAGCAACTGCCGGTTTAGGTTCGTGGCATGTTGTTGTTGATGCCCATGGTGGGCAAAGAGTTAGTCGTGCTGCTGTTGGTTGTGCTTTTGCAGCAGTTGGTGTTGGTTGGCGATCGGCCGCCGCTACCGCCGTTCATGGGCAGAGCGTTGCAACAAGTGGTGCTACAGCTGATGTTGCTACTCATGTTGTTACTCATGCAACTGTGGGAGTTGCGGCTGCCGAGGCGGGCTCGCGCCCTACTCCTAGTGTTGGTGCCGGTGCCGGTGGGCAGAGACATGCGGCTGGTGGTAGGGTCGCTTGTGGTGCTTCTGAAAGTGATTGTGCTAGCTCGCGCCCGGTTGTTGTTGCATGTGCTCGTGGACATAGAGCTCTAGATGGTGGTTTTGATACTAGTGGTGGTTTTGCAAGCGCTGGTCGGCGATTTGCTGCCGCTGCCAAAGCTCCTGAGGAAAGGGTTGACGATGGTGACGGTGGTGCTAGTGTAGCATCTACTAGTGCTAGTTAACAGAGGGTAGCTGCCGGTGGTAATATTGTTGCAGTTGCTTGTGGTGGTTGGCGGCCAAACGTTGCTGCTGGTGGGCGGAGGATTGCGGTTGCTGATACTCGTGCTCGTGTTGCAGTTATTGATGCCGGTGATGGTGGGTGGCAAGCCGCGCGTACTGGTATTGGTGGGCGGCATATGTGTGGTGTACCACATGTGTGTGGTGGCAGTAGTGTCTTTGGAGGGCGTGGACTACCGATGGTGACCATGACTATGCTTCATGGTCGGAGCCGGGCCTAAGTGCATCGGGTGCTATGTCCTCGTGGCGGGGGAAATGTTACACTTGCGCCCCGTATGGAGTACGGTTTGCTCGCCGCAAATGCCGCTCTAACTTCGCCTGACACACTAGTATGTTCATAAATGGCAATGGCCCCTCTACTTTTGCCCACCGTCGCCAAGCTCACCACCTTGCGACCTCCTCTTCAGACTTATTCATCCATTGCGCCTCGCGCGCTCACCTTTTACCTTCAACCCAAGCTCGTCCTCTTACCGCTCGATGCCCCCACTGTCAGGGCGGGGATCCGACAATTTTTTTGGGGTTTCGGGTAAGTCGAATTTGTTTTTTTCAATCCCGAAGGGACACCAATTGGAGTAATCGGGGGATGAGTTGAGTTGAACCCAACAATTTTTTTCATGAATTGAATAAACCTATGTCACTAGGTGATGAGACTGGGTAAATACCCAGATTCTTTCGACCGGTCCGAACAAGCACTTGGACATGCATATCTCGATACGGACGAATACCTTTCGAATTTTTTTGTGAATGAACATAGAGATATTCCCGACTTCAGTCGAATTTCCGAGCCGGAACATGCAAGGAGCTGCTGCTGCATTATGTACTCAAACATGATCATTTACATCGGAGGAATATGAATTAAAGAATCAATTTCTATCCCATACAACTTTGGAAGACCCTCCGTCGCACAGTGCCCGAAATTTGAGTGTGTTGACGGGTGTGCTTAAGGGGCACACCACCCTTGGGCACTGTGCTTCATCACCGGGATTTGATTTTGAATCAATGATCCTATTTCTCTTGTTGCGCGCATGCGCTTGAAAAAAGCATATTTGTGTGTGAAAGTGATGTTTGAAATCTACATGGCCATTGTAGATTTCAACCACCGCTTTCACACACAAATTTACACAAATTTAGCGCATAGAAAATTTCTTACATGCAAAGCATTCGACAGCAAAGAATGAGGACACAATGATGATTACACAATAACACAATTTGAAGTCACAATTACACTTTCACACGACATCACAATCGTTGACTGCGCCAATGACTATAACAACCGCCTCTTGTCGCCAAATTTTCCTCAATAAAATTCCTCTCTAAATTTACTCCTCCTTCACGCGTCCTTGACATCCACACGACCCTGCACGCAAACAAAAAACAAGTCAACAATAATTCTGCAATAAACATCCTCTTTATACATGTTATACATACGCGCCACCCGAAATAGCGTGAATCCATTCACGATGCTCGGTGTCCATCTCCGTGATTCCGAAGGGTCGGCACCTCTTTGCGATCCACTTGGCTGCCATGAGATCGAGTGCCTTCTTTCTCTTTTTGGATACTTGTAAATCACTTAAAATGTGAGCACACCAGCAATTTGTGTAGTAAAGCTCAATAGCGGGAGGACAGCGGCATACCTTATGATCAAGAACTGTTTGTCGTGTATCTTGAGTAACAGGAACAAATTCTCCTAACTTCAGATCCTCAATGTAGACGTTGTTGTGCTTCAGCCTTATGTGCTTTATCATATTGCTTGTGGAACTACAGTAGGCTACCGCCTGCGCACACATACAACATTTGACCCAGAAGCCTTTGCCTTCCACCTCGTACTCCTTCATGAAGTACTTCCATGCCTGTGAGGTTCGGGGTTGCCCATGCTTTCCCTTCAGCGACGCAGCAGGAATGAGGTCGTCCTTCGTCCCTTGTCCTCCGTCCTTCCCTGCTTCATCATCTTGGTATGTGTCCTTATTCTTCAATGCCTCACGTAACTTATTCTTTTGTTGTCGGCGAAGTTGTTCGCTTTGTTCAAACTCATGCACACATCGCAGGAATCCAATCCTAACTTTATCTCATGATGGCGAGCACGAATGAGTTTGACGAGAGCACATCGCACCAACCTTCGTATTTAATGAATGATAAATGGGCAGACTATAGCCTCTTCTCGATGAGACTAGAGAATAAACATATAGCGAGTGCGGACCGCACAGCCCAAAATACATTTATTCTCTTGTTGGTATATATAGACAAATGACAAGGACTCGCAAGGATGGTGTACAACGAGCAGAAAGAGCGGACAATATTGGAAGCGAAACAAAAAGAAAAAAACAATCGTGCTACAGATCCATTTACACGACGCCTTCCAACGAGGCCAAGCTAATCGGCAACATAGCTAGATCTTTTTAGTCCTCGAGGAAACAAACAATTTAACAAAGAAAGGGAAAAAAGGCGCCCGCCGGCGGCGCAGCGGCGGCGGCCCCGGAGGGGGGTGCGCTCGCAGGCCCGTCGGCATCCCCTCACCTCCCCGTGGTGGGCGCTGGAAACCCCGTAGCCGTGCCAGGCATGGCACGGTAGGGGGCTAAGAGGGCCGACAGCTCGATCCGTGGGATCTGCAGCTGTCGGGGAAGCCCTGTACATAGGGCTTTTGAAAAAATAATTCTGTACACTACCGGCGCCAAGATCTCCCGCTCGGCCCGTCCGATATGTTTTTTGCGTACAGATACTCCTAGATACAGCCTTACTTTTAGGAGTGGGACATGTACTACGGCAGCGTTTGATGGCGAGGAGGGTACGGCCGGATCAGCAGTGGGAGGCGGGTGTTGGAGCTGGTGGTGGCCAGCCGGGAAGCAGCGCCAGGAAAGGGCGCTCGCTAGCTGTCGACCAGCCCTGTGCCGGTCGAACCTTGCCGAGGGGTGAGGCAAGACATGACACAGGACGGTGGCTAGTCGCAGACGGAGGAGCGGCTACAGGAGGCGGCGGCGATCCTTAGGATCAGCCGCCGCCGGAAAGCCCTGTACGGAGGGCTTTTTTGGATACTAAAAATAATGTCCGTACCCGGCATCGCGCTAGTTGGGGAGCAGCACCAGGGTAGGGCGCCCACTAGCGCGCCGCTACGTCGTCCAGCGTCATCTCCCGGGGGGAGGAGTCAGCTGGGACGGCAAGGAGGACGGTCGCGACGGAAGGAGCGACACGATCTGGCGACGACGACCCTTTGGGTCGGCGCCGCCGGAAAACCCGGCACGGAGGGTTTTGTTTAATTCCGGGCGCCCGCGGCCCGCCGGATCCGGCTACGGTGACCTTCCCCCCCCCCTCTTCGACACCCACTACCCCGACAGACCTTCATACTCCTAGGAGTCCTTGAGCGTGGGCCCGGGTGAGCGCGGAGGCCCCCGCTCAAGAAAAGGCTGCTCGGTGGACGCGCGATCAGAGGGGGAGGGTACGGCCACAGGCCGGAAAACCGACAGGTACCCGGGTACCAGACAGAGAAAAAACCGGGGAAATGAGCGGGGAAAATTCAGGCGCGGAGGCAGGAGCGCTAGTTTTTTCTATGTCTGTGTGTCTCGGTCCCTCCCACCTGTCCTCGAGGTGGTGGGGGACCTCGACAAGGAGGACCGCCGCGTCGGTGGACGCGGCAAGACCTTGGGGCGGGGTTTACGGGATGGAGCGGCGGGATCGACGAGCGACCGCGCGAGGAGGGGTTTTTTGCCAGCCTTTCCCCTCCTACCTTCGGCAAGACCGAAGTCACGCGGGAGCTAGATTAGGCTGGCCCGTCGTCCCTCCCGAACGCCGACCGGCCTAGGCCGGTCGACACCCCGGTTCGGCGGGAGCGGGCCGTGCATCGTGAAGGTCGAGCAGCAGTTTAGTTTTGCATTTCTCGACAAGTGGATTTATTTTTAGATCTGTTTTTCTTGATTACAAAATTATTAGCTGTTACTGCCATTGGAGAGGTTGGGATTAGTGGTTAACGGTCTACCTCAGTCTACTAAGTCCTGTATGGCATAGCAAAAGGGGGGGCCCAGAGACAGCAGCCGGTTTATACTGGTATTGTTGTAAACAATTTCAATTTCAATTTCAATTTCAGGGAAAAAACAAGCGAGTAAAACGAGTGAAGCCTCCACAACGCGATCTACTTCCGACCGGACAATGCACAAAATAATAAACCAACCTACAGAAGGAAACGCACCTTATCAGCTTGGAGCTTGGCGGCTTTGAATTGCTTCAAGACGTCCCCCCAGTTGCCTTGCCTTTTTACATTAGCAGGGTACTCCGTCGTGTTGGCCTCTTCAGGCAATCCCTCCAATCTGACATTATAACCGGGACACCCTACAATCTTAACCTCTGCGACAATAGAAGCGACACGATATGACTCGCGGCCATTATATATATCCCCCCGACCTTTAGCGGTCCTCTAAACAGAGTCACCGTGATCGTATGTCGACACCGATCTCTCGTCGCTTCCATTAGCGCTACTCCCACCGTTGCTATTCTGGGGGGCGGGGAGTGCGGCAGATCGACCACCTTTACCTCTACCCATATTAATTCGTAGGTAGTATGTGGCTATGACTGCCACGGAGCGTGCGTATGTCAATATTGTGTTGTGCCGTGCAACACAAATAGCTATTTATTACTCGCGGTCTCAATTTTCGAATCGCCAATCCTCATACACATGTATTCTTGAAGTAACGGCCCAGCGCATCGTTGTGATGATGTGGCATATTGGCGTGTGTCAGAGATTTTCCACTTGCTCTTCATCTATTGGCATCAATACTATACTACGGAAGATAAGCGTGATACAATCACGCGGACGTACGGTTGGAAAGCGCGTGGGCGCGTGGCACACGCTATACTAACAATCACGGCGGCATCATCGGTGGAATATACATCTAGAGCGTGTGGATTTAGCCGAATTTTACGCGTCTTATCCGTATTCAAGTGAATCGATTTGCACTTCTACCATAACGGGGACCATCCAAGATAGAATATGTGCCAGCTGTACCCCAGGTTGGATAAATCCGCACATCTTGGGAATCCAATACAAACAAGTAAGTTGACGACTAAGTTTCAGGCACGGGTGATCCATTAGGTTTAGGATTCGGAGTGATTACAAACTCTTGCTCTTTCTTCTCGAAATTAATTGAAACCTCCAAAAATGGCGAGACATTTGAAAATATTCAGATACCATTGGTATCGGTTCCACGCCATGCCCACTGTGGGCTTGCTTCCGTTGCCCCACTGGCTTCTCATGTGTGGGTTGGCTGCTCCCGTCCGTCGCACCATGGACATGCCTCCTCCAAAAAGTTCCCCCCATTCCTCTTGTGGACTCCCCCCCTGGCTCCACTCCCTCCCCTACCCCGAGTCGAGCCGGTGTGTTACCCCCCTCGCCTCCCTCCAACCCTCCCCCACCCCCCCCTGATGGATAAGCCCTTATGCCTTCGTCTGCTGCCGGACTCCGCCGAGAGATCTCCTCTTGGATCTCCCCCTCGCGCTGCTACTCCTCCCTCTTGCTGCTGCGATTATGACCATGTCGCTTGCCTATTGCGGCTTAAACCTGTCACTGCGGGCCGAGGGGTTTGGGCGACAGCGAGATATGGCCTCAGTCTTGCTCTACAAGACACCCTCGAATATGTGACCTCCCTTGCCTCAACGGACTCTCGTGCCGCCGGAGCTCTTTTAGCAATTCACCCTCTGGCGGCCTGCTCCTCCGTTCGTTTCCGGCTGCGGCCAGTGCTCGCATCCGCTCCCTTGTCCAACGTCCGTCTTTGGTTCTTTGCGTCCGGAGAGGATGGAGTCACGGGCATTGCCACCCTTCGACGTGATATTCGTGATGGAGGTGAGCTTGCCCGTGCGTGCCCGGGGGCTTTTGTGTCTAGACGCTCTTGTGGTTGGGGCCGAGGTGGGGGGGCTCTCGTCGTCGCCGGACCCGGCCTACTCAACGAGAGCATCATCACCCACCGACTCACCTCTCCGAAGGTGAACTCCGACGCCGTGCTGCCTTCCGTCGAGCCCGTGAGCTAGTGGAAGTGGGCCAATTGCGACGGGCCCGTATTGCCCAGGGTGGTGCCGACTTCGGAGTGGTGGAGGACGCGGACGCGGTTATAGCTGTTCTTCAGCGGTTGCATCCTCCGCTTGGTACTCCCCACCCCGACCGTGACCTCCCCAACCCCCTACCCCCCCCCCCCGGCGCGCTTACCCCTCACTTATCTTGATGACCGTGGCAGTCTCAAAACATGGGAGGAGTCTATGCTCCTTGTCCTCAGACAAGCACCGCGCTTGTCAGCCCCCCACGATGATGGTTGGCCTTGGGAACATGTCCGTGACGAGAATGTTCCGGCATGACGTAAGTGGGTTAACCGCTACTCGGTGGGAAACATTCCCGGTGCTGCAACATACTTTTGGGCGAGTCCTAGGCTCCTGTTCAGAAATATCCACTCACCCACACCCGTAACCACCATACGCAACAGATGGGCCACTCGAGAGGACCTCCTCACAACACTTCGCACCACATTCCGCATCCAGACAGAACTCTACTCATACCCCGTTAACAAATCACTCCACTCCCACACCTACCACTCACTATACCCCGAAGACATAGTCTTCTCATCCAACGGCAGCAACGCCCAACACACTTGGCACGGCACCAACATCGCCAACCGGGAATACGACCACGAATGCATGCGCCGCGCCATGGGACACGCAATCACTAGCGCCCACTCCACCGCATCACACACACCCAGCGCAACCATCCTCATACTCCCCCGATGGGAACACACACCATACCGCCATTCCAAATACATCAACTCTCCATACACCCACCACTTCTACACCCTTCCCAACGACGCAAACACCTTCCTACCCCCCGACCAACACACAAGCCACCCCACCCCCACCCCATTCGGCACACGCTGGATGGTCGACATCTACCTCGTCGCCAACCCCCTCGCACTCTCCGCCTGGCCCTCACACGCAGCTATGTCCGCCCTCCACAACACACTCGAATCGATATACGACACACACCTTCCCAACCCCACCATCACCATCCCACCTCCACACCTCCTCGACACTTGCTCACCCCACTCCACAGGCATCTACCACCTCCCCCCCAACCCCACTCACCCCCTTACTTATCCCCTGCCGGACCGCACGGAACTAACATACTCCCCCACCAGAGGAGAACATGCTTGGAATTGGTAGGACTTCGTTTACACAGACGGCTCCAAGAAGGGAGACCCCTCCCCCCTTGGAGCAGCCGCCACCCACCCCGCCTCGGACACCCGCATCAAAATTCGGGTGACCTCTACCCCTCCCTCACACACCATCAGTCGCGCTGAAGTAGCGGGCATCGACATAGGCCTCCAACTAGGCCACACCCACCTCTTTACAGACAGTGCATGCTCCCTCCGCCTCATACAAGGCTACTTGAACTGCCCATCCCCTTACTGCCACAACATCCACCGCGACACGCTCCTCTCCATCACACACACCCTCAAAACCCGCTGCAACGCTGGCATCCGTACACACCTCGGCAAAATTAAAGCACACAACCACTCATTTGGCAATGACCTCGCAGACACCCTAGCTAACCATGTTGCGGACGGACACCCACCCGACACAACATACACCACATGTTCAGACGTGTCAATAGGCCATTGGACATGGCCATACACACTCTTACCGCAAACCCTAGGGGAGCCCGTACCCTATAGATACACCAACCTCAAAATAGACGCACACACATATAGCACCAAACACACACACACACACACACACACACACACACACACACACACACACACACACACACACACACACCTCGCAAACATCCAAACACGGTGCCCTCCTTGCCCGCGCCGCGGAGGACGGCGCTGACTTCACATTCCACAAAAAACACACCGCACTCACCAACACCCAATTCACCGACAAGCAAGAATTCATGTGGGGCGTACACAACACCCGCCTCCTCACCCACAACCCCACCCTGCGCTGCCCCATGTGTGGCAAATTCATCAGCAACGGCCACATGGCCGGTAACTGCCCCACCATGTCTGGCCTAAGACATGACCGCCACAACATCGCGCTACAACTACTCATCTCTCTCTTAGAACGCCACAACGGCGGCCGGTGGGAGACCATCACCGCGGACTTTGGTAACAAACCCATCAAATCATTCTCTTCCCCCACTCCAGCCAGCACCCCTCTTGACTGTCACCCCCCTCACCTTACCCACATGCCTACCCGCCTTGTTGCTGCTGACGAAGGGCTCTCGCTCGACTCCCTAAGATCGTGCCCTGCCATCCTATCCACCGAGATTCCCCCCCCCCCCCGCGCTGCGACCCCCCGCACACAAATCCGACTTTACCCGACTCCTCGAACCTCGATACGTCGGCCACACGAACGGTCGCCGCCGATACTCCTCGATAAAAAGATTCAGATAGGGGAATGGAAGTACTGCACAGACCACATGATTTACGCCAAATACATTCACGCCAAAACCCTAAACCCCTCACCAATGCCATCCGCCACCAATGGCTAGGTACCGCTGTCGACATCCTTCCCATCGTCATGAGCCGCACGGGTACACCGCACTCATCCACCATCACAAGTCTCATCTCTCTTCTCACCCTCCGCACGGACCCTCCTGACAAACTCATCTCGACACATCCCGCATCATTTCACAACTCCACACGCACACGGTCCAATGGCTGCATCATCTCCTACTCATATACCGCATCAAATCCCGCACGACCACTCGCCGCGCCTCCACACACTACACCTACTTACGCCCCTAACAGAACGCCGCCATCACCCCGCATCGCACACTCCCCGGGGGGGGAGTAAAACCCCCGAACACCCTTTGGAGAGGTTGGATTTAGGTGGTTAACGGTCTAGCCCCAACTTGTAAGTTTCCTGTATGGCATTGTTGGGAGGGCCCAGAGACAGCAACCGGCGCATACGGTACTTGTTGTAAACCGGCGCATACGGTACATGTTGTAAACAATTTCAATTTCAATTTTTGGCGAGTGCGACCGGGTGGGCTCTTCACAAGCAGATATGTGTCGACAGTGACGCCACTCGCCTTCGGGGTGAGGCTCCTAAAGTTCGGCCGCTTGCTGCGGGCATTGTCATGTCGCGGTTAGCTCATTGTCACGCCATAGGGGCTGTTGTAGCCGACCACATGGGCCTTGCACAAAGATCGATGTCACCAAAGCATGTATCGAGCTAGCCATTCATATTACTCGTATCGGCTTACAATCATTCATGATTGCGGCATGCTAAGCTTGGATCTTGAAAACACCACTTCCCGCCGGAGTTTCTTTGCAGAGCTGTACAAGAATCCCGATTTGCACTATTATCCCGTTGGTTTGGATGACATATTCACGGGACTCCACTGTGTATCATTTCGACCCCAACGATACTTCGCTCTTGTACGGCACGGTTCAGTCTCGTACGGGCGTCAGACAAGGAGATCCTCTTGGCCCGCTTTTGTTTAACTTGGTGATCAACACCCCCCGGAATTTTGGGGAACGGTGCAAGGAGTCATCGGCGATCCAAGCCTTCTCTGACGATGGCGAGTATTTGATCAAAACGCCTTTCGTCCCGACTTTGATTGCGGTGGCTACGGAGGAATTGGGGAAAGTTTACTCGAGGATTCAAAAACGCATCCTACCGTCACTAAAGACAGTAAAAAGATCCGAAGTACTACTAAAGTACTACTGAACCACATAACGGGGATGGGTCGGTAGCTTGAATTAGCAACGCCGACCGTCTTCGCTCCGGGCCTGGCCTCCCGATGAGCGACATACTGGTGGGCATAGGGCCCGTTGAACAACATGCACCGTACACCTCTCCCCAACCGAGCCTAGCTCACCCAGGTCAGTGGATCCGTAGCGACACCAGACGGTACACACAGCAAGGCGCAGCTCGCACAGTTTTGAATATCGTCTCCCCGACAGCTCTCGCGCCACCCACTTTGAAATCCGAAAATGTACCTACTCCAGTACTACGAACAGTCAAAATCAACTATCGCTTAGAACCCCCCCCCCTCCCCGGGGGCGGCGCGCCACACCGCGCCCCACCGAGCGTTCGGACGTCCATGTCCGCCGCCAACATCCTCCAAACCTAGGCCCCAACTGGCCTGGTCGTGCGCCGCCAACACACGCAACCTACTCGAAAACACAATATAACCCAACAAAACTCCAAACCACTCCTCGAATCCCAAGTGGTCATTATGTCCTCGTTCTTTGACCTCCTCCCCACTTACAGACAGGTGATCCTGCGGGACCGCCCGGAGCATGCGACCTACGTGGACCTCTCTAACCCCAAGACTCGACTCGCGCGACATCCGCTTGCACCATTCCTCACGGTGCCTCAGCCACCCCCGGAAAAACGCAACTTAGGCACTGCTCTGGACCCCTCCCTCCCCCGGTCGAGGACTCCAGACCCCTCTGGTCCTCGCGCCCCCCCGGTCAACTAACGGCCTCGGGCCGGCCGACGACCTATCTTCCCGTATGATCGACTCATACCTCCTTACATGAAAGTACTCCACCTCCCCCCCCCCACCTCGCCAGCTTCTGGCTCCACGGTATGTTCCTCCCGGACTCGACCCACCCCTCCGATACGGTGACCTCGGCATGTTCGGTTGCCCGTCGTTGGCTACTCAAAAGCATCAACCAGGTCACCGACCTCCCTCTCCGCGTAGAAAATACGATAGGCCGTGAACTTGTCCACCACTCGCGCTGGACAGCGCGAGCCACCCGTACTCCCCACCCGTCAGCCCGACCGTGTTACGACGCCACCCCCCTGCTCGACGACCTCGGATCGGGCTTCCAGGAGATAAGGCTAGACATTCCTACTTCATGTGTCGCGATCGGCTTTTTGTACCAGCTTGCTTCTTAGCAACGTGAACTCCGCTCGACCGGTCCGACACCACCCACCGCTGCGCTCTCTCACCCCTTGCTGACCAAACTAAAACAGCAAAAAGTCCAATTCCTCCGCGCAACTTCGATCCGTGCAGTCTCAAGACGAAGGCTCAAAATTCGCTCCCCCCGTTTTAATGATATATCCGGCCGAGAAACGGTCGCCCTCATACATGACCTCCTCACCTCACACCTGTCGACCCAGCTCGTCCCCAGTGGCACCACCTAGACGACCCCACCCCCTGCCTGGTGGAAGACTTGCCTGAAACGGTCCAATTCCTCCTCCAATTCGCGGACGCGATCCAGCCAGTGGACGACCCCACCCCGATCGAGAGCGACCCCTCCTCCCTATGGGTAAATATCCTCCACATGCCCAATAACCCCATTCTTTCACAATAATGCCCAGTTTCACTCAACCTATTTCCTACTTCACTTCACGAACCAGTACCCCCCAGCCCCCATCTTCACAAGATCACCATCACACCCCCTCTTGTCACATGACACGTTCCATGCACTTCTTGGGCCAACACATGCCTCACCACTGTCCTCATCCAGTCCCGCCAGACCCTCTCCCTCCCATGTACCAACGGTGACGGCGTCATTGCAAACACACATGGGCTATACACGCTGCTCCTCCAGACCGCAAAAGAATTCACAGCCCACCACACCCCCTCCACCTCCCCCCCCCACACCCACTCGACCTCACACACCACACATCCCTCCAAAAATTCCCGGACGGCTCCTACTTCCGCTCCCACCCCTCTCCCTCTCCAATCATCAACACCCGGATCCAAGTTTCAGTCACTACGGAAATGTATTGCATCCTCATCTCCATCAACGGCACAACCACAATCCCTCTCCGACACACATTCATTCACAGAGGCGCACACACCCAGTCCTTTTGCACACTCACCATCAACCCCCACCACTACTCCACCTTTAAAAGGGCCCGCCTTTCGGACCCCGCTTTCACCACCACCCCCTCCCCACATCCACTCACTCACACCAAACACAACACCCTATACCGCAACTACCCCACCTTCCTACTCCAATGGGCTCGCTACCCACAGAACTGTAACATCTCCAACCAGTGGCAAATCGAGACATCCGACTTCTCGATGATGGACGCCGACGACGATGCCCCCTCGACCTCACCTCCCTTCCCGACATCCAACTCTCTTCCAACACCCCCGCCCCCGTCCCCACCCAATCGAACACCCCCCACCACTCACAAACTATCCACCCCGCTTCCCCTTCCCCCTCTCACGCCACCCCCTCCCATACCTCTTATGCTCCCCCACCATCCCCCACCCCAACACCACCCCCACCCTCCTCCCCACCATCACCGAAGACTCCACCGACCCCATGGACTCCTCTTCCTCTCCTCTCCCTCACCTCAACCCCAACCCACCCCACATCCCCTCCAACCCCTCCCCCGCTCCTTCTCCCCCTCCACCCCTCTACTCCCTCCTTTCCTCGACTCTCCTCCCCACCTCCCCCCACACCTTCCCACCTCCCCCCCGCCCGACCACATGGACTTCCCCCCCCCAACAACCGCCCTCCCACAGGCCCCTCACTCAACCCCACACCCCCGGCCGGCATCTCCAAACGCACCCGCCCCTCCCGGAAAAACCTCTCCCCCCCCACCCCCCCCGCGCTCCCCCCCACCCCTCTCTCACCCCCCCTCCCACCCACACTGCCCTCCCCCCAACCCCCACACACTCCCCTCCCTTGACCTCCCCCCTTGACCCACCCCTCCCTCCTACCCACCCTCATCCCCCGTCCCCAAAACTCTCGGAACGCCGACGACGACTCACTCGAAAACCTCGAAGACCTGCTAGAGGACGACCTAGGGGAGGCCCATTCTCCCCTCTCACTCCCTCCCTCCTCCAGTAGCCCAGCCAGCCCCCTCGGGACACCCCCGGCCGACAGGGCCGGACTCCGTCATTAGTCCCCCACAAAACGGGCCTCACGGCCCAGAGCTTAGACCCCACCTCCACCCCCACAACCCCCCCGCCCGATATACGCAAACATATTGTAAATAGCTCACCTCGACCCTCCCTCCCCGCTCATTTTACCCCCTCCACCTGTGGTGTCACCCTACACAACTACCTCTTCTACTTAAATATTGAACATGGCCTACCCACTCCCATAGGTCACCTTCTTGACTCCTTTGCAGTGCTCTCTTTCCATTGGGGTCACTACCAAGACCTCTCCAACCTATATTGCATTGCTACCACCCTAGCCAAACTCCACTCCTCCGACTTTGCCTCCTATATAGTTATAACCAATAACGAAGTTGATAACTTCCATAACCATCAGCTATACCCTAGCCAATGGACCAACCTCTCTAATAGGGGCTCACCCCCCCACCCGGGCCTGCCCAACCAACCCCTAATCGTCCTCACATGGCAACACTTCCACTTCGGCGCTCTCCATTTAACGCACTCCTCGGCTACTTGGATTGACTCCCTACACCCCCCCTCCCAATCTCCTTAAACGCTCTCTCGCTCTCTTAACCTCCTGAAACTCTTCCCCCCCCCCCCCCCCCCCCCCCCCGCCTTTCGGTGACCTAACCCCCTCGCCAAAATGACACTTCTACGGCATGGCCGTGCGAAACCCACTCCCTGCTGCATACCTACTTTATCACCACAATACCCCCCCGACCAAGCGTACAACCCCCCTCCCTTCGACCCTCGTACCACCGTCTACTCCATACACTCACTCCTATGGCACCACACCTTCCGCTCCACTCCCCTCCCAGTCGGCACACCCAACTACTCGCCGCCCTCCACCCCCCCCAACCCCTTCCCCCCCCTCACCTCCCACACCCCACCCCTCCCCCAACACCTACCCCTCTTCCCCCCTCCCCCCTAACTCTCCTTCCCTCCCCCCTCCCTTCCACCCTCCTCATGTCGATCGCCCCCCCGACGACCCTCCCAACCCCCCCGCCTCCCTCCTCTCCCTCATCCTCCCAAACCACACCACGCAACCACTCCACGTCATCACCCTCAACACCCGCGGCCTCCGAACCTCCATTATGGACGTCGAACACCTCACCACCACACATCAGCCGGACGTCCTCATCCTCACCGAAACCAACCACGCCACCCATAAATCCCGCTGGCGTATCGCCCTCCTCCAATACCTTCTCAAAAGCTCCCGACCATACTACTCACATGTGCCCCTACCCAACGCATGCGTTCTCTTCGCGGTCCGCAGGGCCTCGTTCTAGTCTGCCACTGTCCTAACTCCACCCTCCCACCTCATCCCCCACATAGCTGGCCTAACCCTCGTCCCACACCCAGGCACCCCTTACCTTCTCCTCGGAGCATACATGCCCCAGCTCCACACCCCCCAGCTGACTCGCCTATATGTTGAAGTTGCTGCGTGGGGCCTCCGCCTAGGTGACGCCCACCCGAACCACCGTATCCTCTAGGGAGGGGACTTCCAGCCGACCACCACAAAAGGTACCGGTAACCCCGCCTTCACCTCACTACTCGAATCCCATCTCCATCCCCTCCACCCCCCCATCCCTACCTTCCCCCGCACCGGGGGCTGCCTAGACCACTGGCTCACCACGTCACCATCTCCTCTCGTCCTTCCACCGTCCTCTTGCTCGGTCTTATCCTCCCCCTCACACTTCATTGACCACTCTACAATCCACATCGTTATTCTTGCCCCCTTCTCTCTCATAGCCCACCCCCCCACCCCATATTCACCCCCACACACACCACACCACACGCAAACTCAGCTTTAAACTCCCCCTCACACCCGACAACGTACAAAAATATCAAACCAGCACACCCGACCTTCTCAACCAAACAGCCACCCTCCACGCAGCAATCCTTAGCACCCCATATTCCTCGGCCTCCCCCGACACCCTCGACACCCTCACCTCGCAATTCACCACACTCCTCTCTCACCACATGGACCACGCTGCCTCCATCTGGCCCCTCCTCCCCGCCAGAAAACCCCGTCCACCCCAAGCGTCCCTCGACCCTACATGGCTTACTGAAAGAACACGCAAACACATTCTAAAGCTCCGCCGTTGTAGTATGAACGCCGGTCCCCTCCCCCTCGCCCAAGCCCTCTTAAATACGACCGAATATCTCACCCCTAACGCCATCAAGCAACAGTGCCAAGCACGCATACGCCAACTACTACGCGCTACCACCACGGATAAATTCAGAAAAATAAAGACACGCGCCAACACGGCCTACGACGCATGTCCGAAATCCGCCCATCGCCGCCTGAAAATCAAGAGCGGATTCCTCCCCCCCCCCCCCCCCCCCCCCCCACCCCCCCCCCCCCCCAGCGCGACCTCGACCTTCCATAGAATCACCAAACCCGATAAATCTACGGCAACCTCTCCCTCCGCAGTCCTAGAGGCAGTACACTCTCACTTCGCCACCGAACTTAGCCGCGCCACCCCACACGACATGCCCATCCCCCCATGGGAACTCCCAGACAACCCCGAAAACTTCACCATCGAACCCCGCGGGGAACCCTCCCTCACCCTAGCCGACATGATAACCCGCGACACATTCGATAAAACCATTAACTCACTAGGCATAAGCGAAGCCCCCGGCCCCGACTGTATCCCCAACGAAATCATAAAATTCCTACCCTCGGCGACCCGCTCCGCCCTCTTCTCTCTCCTCTCCCTCCTCGCCCACACGTCCTACACCCCTCCTAAATGGTGCCACAACACAGCATGTCTGCTATATAAGAAAGGTGACCACACACTCCTCGACAACTACCGTCCCATCGCCCTCATGAACAACCTCCTTAGGCTATGGACCGCACTAATCAAAGCTGCAGGCTCGAATAACGCCTAAACCCACGGCATTCTGAGCGACCAACAAGACGGATTCCGACAACACCGCAGCATCCACGACGCACTATCGTCCATCATCATTACGATTGAGGACGCAAAACTTCACAACAAAGACATCTACGTCATGTACGCGGACTTCAAGGGCGTATTTAATGCAGCATACCACCGCATCATGCTCAAACACATGCGACAACTCGGCGTGCCCTCCACCTTTGTCGACACATGCAAACACCTCTACGGGGTCTCATCCACCGACTACATCACCCCATATGGCCCCACTCCCTCCATCGACATAAACAGAGGAACCTTACAGGGGGATACCCTCTCCCCATTTATATTCACCCTCGTCCTTGAACCCTTCCTCCGCTGGCTCACGGTGGGGAGCCGGGGTTATCGCCCAGGTCCCCCCGCCACTAACGTCGACCCCGCAGAACCCACAGCCACACACCCAAAACACGGCTTCGCCGACGACCTCAGCCTCGCCACACGCTCGACCCCCAGCATGGCCATCCAACTCCGGAAACTCTCCCTCTTCAGCGCCTACACATGTATGACCGTCAACATCCGAAAATTCTGCATCACCGGCGCCCTTTGGCGCTCAGGCAACGCCCTCTCCCTTGCCAACACTGCCCTCCTCGCATCCCGCCTCCAAACCCAGTTCACCACCATCAACTCAGCCCCTGCCCCCATCCCTTCCAAAGGCCCCTCGGACACATACCGCGTCCTAGGGGTCGAACTTAACACCTCCGTCGCCTTCACTAAGCACAAGAACGAACTCATACGTACTACGACATCCCTCATCACCGCCCTCTGCACCTCCCCACTAACATAATCCCGCAAAATAAGGGTCTTCCGCGGACTCCTTATCGGCAAGCACTTCACCCTCTAGCTCGGCCTCTTCACTGACTCCCAACTCGACACCCTCGAAGGACAAGTCTGCCGCGCACTCCGCTCCGCCGTCTCCTCGGTACGTAACCTCCCCCGCAACGCCCTCCACCGCCCTACCTCAGGCCCAAGATACGGCCTCCCCTCCCTCAAAGCCCACGCATCGCAACTCACAGTTTGCCACCTACATAAAATCATTAACAACCCCGGTTATCGAGGCCACATGGTCCGAGCGCACATCCACACCATCTCCACCACATACTCCCACTGGCCCACTGAATCCATCATGACACACAACTCCACCCACACTCAAATGCCTAGTGAGAGCACAACGCGACGCGGGCACCATGTTCCACAACATTCCTCCACTCTCCCTCACCAACCCCATTGCCTCCACACTCCGCGCCCACTTCACCAGCCAAGACGACACCCTCCTCGCCTCACTCAGAGACAAGGCCACACACATCACCGACCCTCACACCTATAAACAAACATACTGTGAATTGTCTCTCCGCAAAACACACGCCTCCCTCCTCCCCCGCCTCACTCCCCTCTGGAAAAATAACATAACCATAGGGCCACAAGTCCTCCTCCGCGCCACCTCATCCTCCTTCCGACTCAAGTCCTACAAATCCATCTTCACACTCACGGGGTCAACCACCTCACTTTCAGTCCCCATTCGACTTCTCGCCGCAATCCTCACCTAACCCCTCGATACTATCCACAACCGCCTGCACATCACACACCCAACCCCCAAACAAGCATCCCCCCCACCACTTTCCACCC
>JAPMLY010002376.1:0-59115 GCA_026401115.1 Tetraselmis chui
CCCCAAGGATCGCACTTCGGTGTCTTGCTAGTGCAGGTCCTGGGAGGGGTTTGGTGAGCATGTCAGCCACCATCTGGTCAGTGGGGAGGTACCTCAACTTGATGGTTCCCTGCTCCACGTGGTCTTTGAGGAAGTGCCACTTCAGACCGATGTGCTTAGTCTTCTCGCTAACCAAGGCATTCTGGGAGTATGCAATGGCGCTTTGGTTGTCCTCCCAGATGGTGGTGGTTTCAGTGATGGGGGAGTTGAAGATTTTCCCCATGAGTTATCGGAGGTGGAGTCCCTCCTTGGTGGCGTCGGCCGCAGAGTATTACTCGGCTTCACACGTGGATTGAGCCACACAAGTCTGTTGTTTGGACTTGTAACTGACTGGCCCGCGTCCGAGGGTGAAGAGATAGCCGGAGCGAGACTTGCGGGTGCTGCTGTCGTTGGCCCAATCAGCGTCGGCAAAGCCTGTGAGTTGGAGGCTGTGGTCCAGGCCACCCCCAACGTCAAGCGCATGTCGATGGTGCCATGGAGGTAGCGGAGGACTTTTTTCAGAGCCTGCAAGTGTGCCTCGGTGGGCGAGGCTTGGGCAGAGCCGAGGATGCTCAACGCCGTGGAGACATCGGGGCGTGTACAAACGGCGGCGTACTGGAGGCTGCCCAGGAGGCTGGGGTAGACGTCCTTGGCCACTCCTGTGAGAGAGTGCGAGTTCAAGTGTGCAAGGCCGGCGAGGAAGCCCGTGTCCATCGGAAGGGACGACGGCTTAGAGTCGGACATGCCGTACTTGGCGAAGATGTCGCGCAGGTACTTGGACTGGTCCAGCGAGATTGTGCGCGTGGAGCGATCGCGGGTAATGTGCATGCCGAGGAGTTGGGAGAGGTCGCCTAGGTCCTTGATCTTGAACCGTGCTCCGAGTTGGGCTTTGAACGATGCGAGCTAGGTGGCATCATTGCAGGCCGCGGGGATGTCATCGACGTACATGGCGATCATGGCGAAGACGTGGCCGGTGCGAAAGATGTAAATGTACGGGTCGGAGACGCATTGTTGCCATCCATGGTCGACGAGCCACGCACGAAGTAGCATGTTGAACTCGCGGGGGGACTGCTTAAGGCCGTAGAGGCAACGCTTGAGGTGGCAAACCTTGGACGTTCCATCGGTGAAGCCGAGGGGCTGGCGGATGTACACATCCTCCCGGATGGGGGCGTAGAGAAACGCTGTGTCGATGTCAAGCTGGCAGAGTTCAAGGTCGCGGGCGGCTGCGATGGTGAGGAAGAGACGCAGGCTGGCCATGCGGATGACCGGGGAGAAGGTCTCCGTGTAGTCCAGTCCAGCGCGTTGACTGCACCCCTTGGCGACGAACCGCGCTTTGAAGCGGGAGACGTCGCCGGCTGTATCCGACTTTACTTTGAAGATCCACATGCTGTTAACGACCATGCGGCCGGGGGGGAGGTCCACAAGGTCCCACATGCCGGGGGGGATGAAGGGACGGAGTGTGGGGGGTAGTAGATGTTGGATGAGGAGGGGAGCGGGCAAGGGGTGGGGGAGGGGTTGGCGTGGAAGGAGGAGGTGGAGGCGGGGTGGGAGGTGAGTGAGCGGTGGGGTGTCCGTGGGTGGGAAGGTGTAGGGGCCGGGGTGGTGGAAGATATCTGGATTTCGGGGAGGGAGGAGAGGTCGAGGGGAAGGTCATCGTCGTCTTGCATGTGGAAGTCGGAGGGCTCTAGGAGCCATTTGTCGGAGACGTGGTTGTTTATAAGATGGCGGGTCCATTGGAGAAGGAGGGCGGGGGGGTTGTGGTAGAGGGTGAAATGTTTTGTGATTGTGAGGGGAGGCGGAGAGGGGGTGGTGGTGAAGATAAGGTCCTTTAAACGGGCCCTACCTGTTGTAAGTAATACCGTATACGTATTAGTTGCAGATAGCTATTGTAAGCTACTCTAGATATGATTAGTACATGTCTAGATCGGACATACCGATAAACAGTTTGACTCGGTACAAAGCTGTCGCTAGGCTACAGCTCTCCCACTTCTGTTGTCCCGACACCACGCCTGTAGGCTGGTTGTCGCCGTAACTGTTCCGTTTGCGGGACTGTGACTGTAACTACGTTTGCGTACGTTATCTTCCACACTAACTGTGTTTGCATGGTTCAATAGGTTATGGGCCCCCGCCTCACGTCACTCACGCGCGACAACCTGGTTCGGCGAGCTGCGATCGACAGCTCTCCCGCAGAAGGCAAGTTTCTGTAGACTCCTAGTACTTTCATCCTGTAGTCGGCGGTATCGCCAGTATAAACTGCGATTTTAAAACCCGCCACCACCCCTCTTAAGTCAGCCACCCGACGGAGATAGCCAGCCACCCACACCGACGCACTCGTCGTGTGTGGACAGGGTGCACACATGTCCAAGCTGGAGAACGGGGGGGTGCACTGTCGGGTGAATACGCATCCATAGGTTGCACGCCAGCCGTAGCTTACCTTTTTATTTTTATATTATCTTAGCGACTCGGCCACCAGCGTAGCGCTCCACCTGTCCTGGCCTTGGCCTCGACTTGTGCCCCACACTGGGTGGAGGATACAGAGAAGGTGCTCTGAGACACCCCGGGGCTACAGGCCGAGGGGTCGGCGGGCATCATGCCGTCTCTTTGCATACCGCTGTTAGGCACGAGTCCGGCTAGCGGTTTTTACCGCTGCCTGCTTTTTATCCAGCTCTTTCTTTGTCGCCCTCTGTCGAAATGGCGCAGAAAACCCCGCATGCTTCACTTGTTGATTCCCCTGACCCAGGCTCTCAGCAGAGCACTGTCGATCACCCCCCGGACACTCTCGCACTGCTCGTTGCGTAAGTGGCGCACTTAACAGCTCGTCTCGACTCGCAGTCGGCCGAGAGTGCTGTTGCGGCTGCGGGTGCTAATCCGCACCCCCCTGTAGCTCAGCGCCGCCACGATGCTCACATCGAACCCGTCCGGGACAGCCACGACGGCCACACCCTCCACTTGCTTGACCATCACCACCATGGTTTCGTACTCCCGGACGCAGAAACAGTCTTTGCTGCTGCTACTCTTGCAGCTCATGTTGGCGACCCCACAGTCGCACAGCGCCGTCACGATGCGCCCCGCGAGCCCTCGCGTGCCGACGCGCACCACGACCCCTCGCATCACGCCATCCGGGTTGATCACCTCCCACCACCTCCCCCCTTCCCCCCCGCCGGATATTCCCTTCAACACCCCGACCCTCATATCCCGGAGGCGCCCTCTCACCTCGTCCCCCCCTACCGTGACCACCCGCACTCGTACGGCCCGCCGCGTCCCATGGCCGGCCGCTCTCCCTTTCCCGGCGGCCCACCTCCTCCCTTTCATGGCCGGCACTCTCCCCCAGTCCAACATGGCGACACCGCCACCCGTGGTCGTCGTCGCCCCACTATTGACCCGGTGGTCATCAACCGGGCGGCACACGAAGCCCCCGGCTTCGACAAGGACGCCCTCAACCGGTCCATGAAGATGTCGGTCCCCGTCATGTGCCCGACCGCGGACTTTAAGCAATGGAAGAGGACCTTCCTTAATTTCCTCTCCATCAAGGCCGCATACCTCATTCCACAGCTGGCCATCCGCGACTCCGGCGTCTGCCTCGACGAACAAGCGCAACACTACGCCTACACGCTGCTTCTCCATGCAGCCAGCGCGAATAAGCGCGCTGACCAAGCGATGAAATGCGTTTCCCCAGCACGCCCTGACTGCGCCGCTGCCGCGTGGGACATCCTTTGTGAACGCCTCGATTGTCGGTCTTTTGCTCGCTCCTTGTCCCTCCTGGACAACTTGACGGTCAGACAGTGCCCTTGTCAGTCACTCAGTGACTATGTCCACTACATGCGCCAGACCTTTGACGACTACAACGACACATGCCAATTGGTTGATGGCTCCGTTGCCATCCACCCCCACCGCCTCGGTCTCCTCATGCTGCGCGGTATCTCCAGCAGCGGCCCACACGGTCAGGCGAAGCAATGCGTCATCAACGCCTTTGACACGGACTACATCATGTCGGCTGATGAAATGATGGCCAGCATTCTCCACCTTGCGCACAACATGGACGACGACCCTGCTCCGGACACACCCGCTCTAGCCATATCACCCCCTCCCATCTCCGCGTTCGTCGCTGCGGGCCGCGGCTCGCACAGCGGTCGAGGCCCACCACACCGTAACCCTCGCGGCCATCGACCCAACAAGTGTGGCGTTTGTGGCAGCCTCAACCATCTCATGTCAGCCTGCACTGCCACGGATGACGCTATCCTTAAGTGGAATCTCGCCAAGCGTAGGCTGACAGTCCAGAAGTACGGCGCCGCCGACGGCACCCCCTCTGCTCACGCTGCGCTGCTGAGCGACGTCCCTGCCGACAACGCCCCCGCCGATGACACCGACTGCCTACCCACCCTCGAGGACTGCGCTGATGACTACGATGACGACGAGGTGAGTGTCCCATTCAACTCTGTGGCATTCTCCGCTTCCCTCGCCCCGGGTCGTAACTTGTCAAAGTTTTGGGTCGTTGATTCCGCCTGCTCGACTAACCTCACTGCGTTCCGAGATGACTTCGTGAAATTCACGCCCCCCTCCGCTCCCTCTCGCGTGGGCGGTGTCGGCGTTGACGTTAAGGGCAGTGGCTCAATGCGGATTTCTGTCAGACTTGCCTCAGGCCAGCTCATTCCCCGCACTGTCTATGCACTCTACACCCCTGACCTATCATCTCGCTCCGCACAGCGTATCGGCAGACTACTTAGTGTCAGCTGGATGCAAACTCACAGCGGCAGTGAATTCATATTCCCCTCCAACTCTGACACTGGTTTGCTTTTGGTACCCACAGGCATGGGTGTGCTAGAACCGTCCGGAAACGGTCTTTACCTCCTTCCCCACCAGCCGGCCCTCCCTTCCAGCCCATCCGCACCGCCGGCACTTGACCCCTCACCTCGGGTTGCCCTTACTGCCCAGTATGATCCCGTCCTATGGCACCGTCGATATGGCCACCTCAACATGCAAAGCCTTCAGGCCCAGCATACTCACGGTGTCCCGACTAGCCCTGTGTTAACTAGGGTTGTAACCAAAGTTTCTTGCGACTCTTGCTTACTTCACAAAGCCACAGCTGCATCACGCAACACAGCCGCTTGCGCGAAGCCATCCCACCCCCTCCTCAACCTGTTTGCAGACCTTTGGGGCCCGGTCAATGTCCCCTCCCCACATGGCCTCCGTTACTGCTTGCTCGTCATCGACCACCACACCAACTACATGTGGGTGCGGTTCCTTAAGTCTAAATACGACGCATGTTCAGAATTGGAAACCATCCTCTTGGACATCAAACACGTGCATGCCCGCCATCACTCCCAGACGGGCGCGTTCGCACCGGTCCTCAAGTTTGACTCAGACTCTGTGTTTGAAGCTGCTGTCACTTGCCGGATGTGCGCACACCTCGGCGTCGGGGTGCAGTTCTCTGCCCCATACGCCCACCACATGCTCGGCAAGGCCGAACGTCCCTGGCGCACTATCCGGGACAATGCATCGGCGATGCTCCACAACATGGCCGTTCCCAACTCCATGTGGTCGTGTGCTGCCAGCACTGTTGTGTACCTTCGCAACCGCACGTAGAGTCGCTCGGTCGGACCTAATGGGGGCGTCCCCCTCACACTCCTTACGTCGTCGGTGCCCAACGCCTCCAAGTTCCGCGTCTTCGGCTGCGCCGTTTTCGCCAAGGTCCCCGACAGACAACGTCGGAAACTCAGTGAAAAAGCATTTCGCGGCGTCATGGTGGGCTATCCCCCTGACGCACCCGGGTATCGTGTCTCCAATCCGGAAACGCGTCGTATCACCACTTCCGTACATCTTGTCTTTCAGGAAGACACCCCAGGCTTCGACACACAACCCTCCGTCGACTCGACCATCACCGACTCTTCGGACGACGTACCCGCAGACTCACCCATGTCCCACCCCATTGACCTCACATTACCCACACCCGTACCCCCCCCCCGGCAGCCCCTCGCCATGCTCGGCTCCGCTCCCACCCCATTCGCTACGGCGATATGGTCGCCCACTTGTCAGACTACCCACCAACCCTCGTAACGGCGTGTTGTGATCCTGAACAAGGCAAAGCTCAAGAGGACACCTTTGAGCACCCTCACGTCCCCGACCTTGTCACGGGTCCCCCACACACACCTCCCGGCACGTCCCCTACTGCCATCGCTCTCCTCTCCGCCCGAGAGTGTGTGGAACCAAAATCCTACCGGGCTGCACTGGACAGCGCCCAAGCCCCCCAATGGCAAGCCGCTATGCAACATGAGTATTCCTCCCTCATCAGCAACGGCATGTGGGACCTTGTGGACCTCCCCCCCGGCCGCATGGTCGTGTCGCCAAGGGGTGCAGTCAACGCGCTGGACTGGACTACACGGAGACCTTCTCCCCGGTCATCCGCATGGCCAGCCTGCGTCTCTTCCTCACCATCGCAGCCGCCCGCGACCTTGAACTCTGCCAGCTTGACATCGACACAGCGTTTCTCTACGCCCCCATCCGGGAGGATGTGTACATCCGCCAGCCCCTCGGCTTCACCGATGGAACGTCCAAGGTTTGCCACCTCAAGCGTTGCCTCTACGGCCTTAAGCAGTCCCCCCGCGAGTTCAACATGCTACTTCGTGCGTGGCTCGTCGACCATGGATGGCAACAATGCGTCTCCGACCCGTGCATTTACATCTTTCGCACCGGCCACGTCTTCGCCATGATCGCCATGTACGTCGATGACATTCCCGCGGCCTGCAATGATGCCACCTGGCTCGCATCGTTCAAAGCCCAACTCGGAGCACGGTTCAAGATCAAGGACCTAGGCGACCTCTCCCAACTCCTCGGCATGCACATTACCCGCGATCGCTCCACGCGCACAATCTCGCTGGACCAGTCCAAGTACCTGCGCGACATCCTCGCCAAGTACGGCATGTCCGACTCTAAGCCGTCGTCCCTTCCGATGGACCCGGGCTTCCTCGCCGGCCTTGCACACTTGAACTCGCCCTCTCTCACAGGAGTGGCCAAGGACGTCTACCCCAGCCTCCTGGGCAGCCTCCAGTACGCCGCCGTTTGTACACGCCCCGATGTCTCCACGGCGTTGAGCATCCTCGGCTCTGCCCAAGCCTCGCCCACCGAGGCACACTTGCAGGCTCTGAAAAAGGTCCTCCGCTACCTCCATGGCACCATCGACATGCGCCTGACGTTGGGGGGGGGGCCTGGACCACAGCCTCCAACTCACAGGCTTTGCCGACGCTGATTGGGCCAACGACAGCAGCACCCGCAAGTCTCGCTCCGGCTATCTCTTCACCCTCGGACGCGGGCCAGTCAGTTACAAGTCCAAACAACAGACTTGTGTGGCTCAATCCACGTGTGAAGCCGAGTACTACTCTGCGGCCGACGCCACCAAGGAGGGACTCCACCTCCGACAACTCATGGGGGAAATCTTCAACTCCCCCATCACTGAAACCACCACCATCTGGGAGGACAACCAAAGCGCCATTGCATACTCCCAGAATGCCTTGGTCAGCGAGAAGACTAAGCACATCGGTCTGAAGTGGCACTTCCTCAAAGACCACGTGGAGCAGGGAACCATCAAGTTGAGGTACCTCCCCACTGACCAGATGGTGGCTGACATGCTCACCAAACCCCTCCCAGGACCTGCACTAGCAAGACACCGAAGTGCGATCCTTGGAGGACAAGACCCAATGCAACGCTTCATCCCGTAGCTACCTTCAGGGGGAGTGTTGTAAGTAATACCGTATACGTATTAGTTGCAGATAGCTACTGTAAGCTACTCTAGATATGATTAGTACATGTCTAGATCGGACATACCGATAAACTGTTTGACTCGGTACAGAGCTGTCGCTAGGCTACAGCTCTCCCACTTCTGTTGTCCCGACACCACGCCTCTAGGCTGGTTGTCGCCGTAACTGTTCCGTTTGCGGGACTGTGACTGTAACTACGTTTGCGTACGTTATCTTCCACACTAACTGTGTTTGCATGGTTCAATAAGGTGGAGTAATGGTGGGGGGTGATGCTGAGGGTGCAAGTTGATTGTGCGCGTGCTCCTCTGTGGGTGTATTTGTGGGTGAGGGGAGTGGTGGCTGTGCCGTTGGTGGAGAGAGGTGTGATGGGTGATGTATTCGTTGGCTGTTTGAGAGAGTAGTGTGTTTAACCAGTGTGTGGGTGGAACGGAGCCTTCCGTGTTGATGCAAGGGAGGGAGAGTGATTGGCGGGACAAGATGAGGACAGTGGTGAGGTAGGTGTCTGTCCAGGAGGTAACTGGAACATGGCATATGACGGGGGGGGGGTGTGATGGTGATGGTGTGAAGGTGGTGGTTGGGGGGTACGGGTTCGTGAAGTGAATATGAAAATATGTGTAGGGATACATGGCCAGATTGTGAATGAATGGGGTTATTGGACAGGTGGAGCATATTCACCCAGAGGGAGGAGGGGTCGTCCTCGATCGGGGTGGGAGTGTCCACTGGCTGGAGGGCGTCCGCGAATTGGAGGATGAAATGGGCCGGCTCAGGGAGGTCCTCAATTCTGCATTGGGGGTGAATCGTGGGGGTTGATCCGGCAGAGGTGAGTGCGATCGCTAGGTTAGAGGTGAGGAGGTTCTGTAGGAGAGCGACTGTTTCTGGGCCGGTGATATCGGTGAACAAGGGGGAGCGGATCTTCACCCTTCGGCCGGGAACTGCAAGGGCTGAGGCGTCGCGGAGGAAGTGAATTTTATGTTGTCTCAGTTACGCCATGAGTGATGGGGAGGAGGCTGTTGAGGGGGGCGCAGGACCGGCCGAACGGAGTACACGCTGGCGTGAAGCGAGTTGGTATAGGAGGCCGACCGCTACGCCGGAGGTGGGGAGAACGAGGCGAATTTCTTGAAAGCTCGTATGAAGTTCGACAGGTAGAGGTGTGGTATCGTCGCATTTCGGAGTTGTGGGGTGGTGGGTGCGGGTGGGGTTCGCAGTCCATCGTGTGTTGGGCGAGTTCCCGTCCGATTATATTTTTGATGCGGTTGGGGAGGTCGGCGAGGCCGTTGAGGCTCTCGAGGAGCCAACGGCGGGCCACCGAGCAGGCCGACGTGATCGGGTCTGAGAGGTGGGACGGATCCGGCAGGAAGACGCCGTGCATCTAGAATCGAGGAAGGTGGGAGGGGGTGGTGGAGTACTGGCAGGTGAGGAGGTACGAGTCAACCATGCGAGTGGAGAAGTCGTCGGCATGTCCAAGGGCCGTCGTTGACCGGTGGGCCTCCAGGACCAGGGGGGTCTAGAGTCCACGACAGATGGGGTGAGGATCCAGAGCTCTGCCCAAGTTCTGTTGGGGGTGGGTCAGTTGGGAGACGGTGAGGAACGGGGTCAGCGGGTGGCCCGCCAGTTGGTTCCTTGGATTGCAGAGGTCCGTGTTTCGCCCGTGGTCCGGGGGATCCCGCAGAAGCGCTTGCCTGTTAGTGGGGGGGAGGGGGGGGGGTAGGGGTTGAGGACATAGCGATCGAGCTTGATTCCGAGTAGGGGAGAGAGCCAAGGGGGATACTTGAGGATTTTCGAGTAGGTTTTTGAGTGTATTGCGCGTGTTGGTTGCACGCGATCAGGCCCGATGGGACCTGGGTTTGGCTGATGTTGGCGGCGGACATAGACGTCCGGACGCTCGGAGGGGCGCGATGTGGCGTGCCGCTTCCCGGGGGGGAAGCGTTTTGTAAGCGATGGGTGAGTTTGTTCTTTCGCAGTAATATGTCGGGTACATGTTCGGATTTCGAAGTGGGTGGCGCGTTAGCTGTCGGGGAGATGAAATTCGAATCTCCGAAAGCTGCGCCTTTGAGTGTGTACCGTCTGGTGTCGCTACGGATCCACTGACCTTGGTGAGCTAGGCTCGGGTGGGGAGAGGTGGATGGTGCCAGTAGTTCTACGGCCTTGTCCACTAGTCTGTCGCTCGATGGGAGGCCAGGCCAAGAGCGAAGACGATCGGCGTGGCTCATTCGAGCTACCGACCCATCCCCGTTAAGTGGTTCGGTAGTACTTTAGTAGTACTTCGGATCTTTTTACTGTCTTTAGTGACGGTAGGATCGGTCTGTCGCAACGCTCACCTAACTTAGCGAGGAGCTAACCTTTCCCACGGCGAAAGGGGGGAGTCGACGCGTGCAACGCCCGATTATTATACTTTTGCGTGCCTACACGCTCCTAACATCCTTGTTGACTTTGCTTCTTCCTCGCCGGTCGCTCTCATGCGTCGGCTAATTCGCCCGTGGACAGTTTGTCCCGCTACATGTCAGACTAGTATATTACGCAACACATTTGAAACCGCTTCATATCGTCAACTCGCCGGTAGCGGCACGTTCTTGTGACCGCATGTCGCTACACTTACCCGGCCTAAGACACACGCTACAAGCACTACACCTTCGACCAAGACGGCACCTTCCTCGACGCAAGCTAGGACGACGTCAAGACCCCGGCTACCTTGAGGGGGGGTGTTAGCACTAGCATTCTATTGCCTAGTGCTTATGTACATCAAGGTAGCTATTTGTCATCCTAGTACTTAGTGTTATAATATTTGCGGTACTCATTTCCCTATTTGTGGCGGTCGGCCGGCCCAACCGGTGCCTTCGCCGGCCGCCATCTCTCTCCTCTCATTTCTCTAGCCACAGCACCCGCCCCCCTTGTGGGGCCGGCACGACCTACGCGCATCCATCTACTGCCATCTCCAACACGGCTTCTTTGTGTCGATATGCTTAACGCACTCTGCAAGTATACTATCCGAGCTGCGCGGTAGCAATGTTAGTAAGATACGAAATGCGATGCACTATAGTAACCTCAAGCTAATACTAACACCTAAATGATGTGCGAATAAGGCCATTATATTCCCATCATGCTTTTTCCGTATTGCCGAGGACGGTGAGCCTAGTGAGTTTGATCTCCATGTCCGGTAGTAGATACATCGTAGTAGATCAACGACATCACTGTAGCTTAAAGGAGCAAGCATGGGTCGTCTAACAGGGTACCGTTGTCTAGAGCGCCCAATTAGCGATATTGATGGTACGTGCTACTTATTGGCAACGGCTCAAGACCGCTTAACGGTATGTATGTTTATTAGAACATGTAATTTACAACATATACCGGCTTCCATTTTATTCCTACTCTTTCCATAGCGGGCTCCATGTTGAGGACACATATCATGCCCGTATCCACATCACCGCCTACAATCTCCGACTAACATCACTGGCTATAATCATATATTATTAATATCACACATCACCGAATATTAGTATCCACATCACATTCCGACGTCTAATGTAACATTCTTTTCTGCGATGGGCAATGCTAGTCTCTACTCTCTAGGCGCCGTTGCTCATGTCCTCATGGGCGGCTACTTATCGACTTTAGTGATTGCTGAGCGCATTTGGGTTCAACGTCGTAGCCTTCACACCGAACCCATATTAAGGCTAGGGATCAGCCATCGATACATTGTCGATAGTATCATCATCACCCGCTGATGTTTCCATCGATGTGCAAGGTTGTGGCATCGACATCGACGTTATTTTGCTGGCGTTGCATTCGACAACACCTTAATTATTACTGTCACAAACGTGTTGTTTGTCGTCACGCCAAAGAGCGAGCCCATATTGGGGATGCTCTCGATCCGTTATTATCAGTTTTGCCTCAACTATGACACACTAATGTACTTGCTTTTCTGACTAACTTACACGTTAATGTAGGTTTTGACAGTGTTTTGGTGGCTGTCGACATTGTGTACCGTTTACATGGCCTTCCATGTGTGTCGGTAAAAGATCCGCGGTTCCTCAAGGCTTTCTTGTAAACACTTTGAAGACGCTTAGGAACTAAGCTTATTAAGCTGTATTCTTGTCGACGTCCGGAAACTGATCTTAATTGAACGGGTATATACACTATTTACATTTCAACAACTTATTATGCGGGTTTTTACTTGTTACTACGGTGACGATTGGGTTAAATGGTTGCCGCGTGCAAGTGAAACTCGTGTACAACGCTAGTCGAGCGTTGGGAATTGAACACATTCCAATAGAGGCGAATTTTGTTTTCTCTCCTGAAGAACCGCCGGACTTGCTACTACTTATGCGACCGTCGATTCCAATTTCAATGGCTACTCATAAGCGATTACAACAATCATGCCATGTGCATGATTTGGTTACTTCATTGTTATGTCTGCACAAGAATGAAATGCAATATCGTTCGCAGTCGTCGACATCTCCCTAATTTCAGGCATGTGACAGGGTTTCGGTAATCAAAAAGGGTCTATTTCTACTAGGTAAACTTAACCGGGAACTTAAGGACCGAAAGTTGGGCCCGTTTCCAATGTTGGAAAACATTAAAGCAAATCTTACAGATTGGAGTTACCATCTAATATTTGCCCACATCCAGTGTTTCATGTCAAAAATCTTCGCCCTTGTCCTAGTGCTACGTTACGACCGTCGCTTCATGTTACGAATGCTGAGGATGATGATGTGTACGACGTTACCAACATTTATGTTGTTAAGATCGACATTGCTCCAAGACGCCGTGGGAAGTATTGGCTGCTTTACACTCACTTCGAGGACGGGCACACTTCACATGTTTGGCATTGCTAAAATGGAGTTCAGCGTGCATTTACGTTACATCACTTCTTATAATCACCTGAATAGCTCAAGTTCGTCGATGGCCAAGAGTACTTGGACTTTATGAGGACATCGCACCATGCGCGAATTCCTCATTCACAATAACTTAAACAAATGGACCGGACATAGCTACAGAAATTAAGATGAGTCTGATTTGAGAGTTGGCTACAAGTTGCATGCCGTATTTTCCGAGGAAGTGTACACCGGCAGTTGTACAATCACTGTGATTAGCTTAGGTCGCCAGTATATTACTCTAACTTGCTTGCTAGTGAGATTATCTAAGCGCGAAGACGCGCCGGGTCGCATCAGCCCGAGACGACTAGAAGCACATTACATGAGACGAGCTTCCGAGGGTCGCATGACGCCTCGAGTAGACTGAAGGCGTGACGCTTCGAGACTCGAGGCGACCTTGCTTGGGATATTTGAGCCAGCACAGCGGAGGGAGAAGACATGTCACTTTTCGACCTTATCTTTTAACTGCATTCAGCTACATTGCAAAACAGCTACGCTCGTGCGTTGTCTTTTTGTATCACGCGTGATCATTGTTACGCACTTTGGTCTCTAAGCAAACTAAGACGGCGTATCTATCTTGGGATGTTGAGCAGTATTATGTTGTTGTGCGGATGCCGTTGCACGTGTCCTTGCCATTTGCACTCAAACGGCAGTTGGGTGGAGATCGTTAGTTATGGAACTCTCCTTGAAGTTGACATTACATAATTATTTTACGTAAAAGTACGACTTATGATTTGGGTACCTACACGAACGCCTAGATACACCGCGTTGTGCGTTCTGTGAGTAACTTAAATGGACAATCACATTTGGTGTAACTGCCAACTACAATGCCGTACCGTGAAACTATATTACTGTGGTCACCGGAAACAAAAGCCGGCCCTCCTTCACCGGTGCACGTGGCGCGAGGTACAATATGTTAAACGCATGTTTCCGGCATCTAGGAGCCGAGAGATCGTCTTTGCGTACCATGGTCACTAGTTGTGACATAATGAAATGGAATACGCCGTAGGAGACTGATGGCGGTGGTGTCGTGGCATGTGGTTGTATTGAACCGTGCAAACTCGTTGATTATGGAAGGTAACTACCGCATGCGTAGTTGTAGTCACAATCACGCAAATAGGAAAGTCATAGAGACTACCAGCCCGAGCCGTGGTGTCGGGACAACAAAAGTGAAACAACTGTAGCCTAGCGACAACTTTGTGCCGAATATAAAACGGGTTATCGGTATGTCCGATCTAGATATGCACTAATCATATCTAGAATAGCTTACAATATCTATCTGCAAGTAATAACTAGAAGGTATTACCTGCAACTCTCCCCATGAAGGTAGCTACGGGATGAGTTGCGCTTCGATGTCTCGTACGGGAAAGTCATGGTAGAGGTTTGGTGAGCATGTCAGCCATCTTTTTGGTCAGTGGGGAGATAATCTCAACTTGATTGTCCCCTATTCCACGTGGTCCTTAAGGAATTGCCACTTTAGACCGGTGTGTTTGGTCTTCTCACCGACCATAGCATTTTGGGAATATGCAATGTCGCTTTGGTTGTCCTCCAAGATGGTGGTGGTGTTTGTGATGGGGGCGGTAAAGATCTCCCCCATAAGCTGGCGGACGTAGAGTCCCTCCTTGGCTGCGTCAGCCGCAGAGTAATACTCAGCTTCTAAAGTTCATTGGGCGACACACGTCTTTTGCTTGGATTTGTAGCTTATGGGTCCGCGTCCGAGTGTAAAGAGATAGCCCGACCATGACTTGCGAATGATGATGTCGTTTGCCCAGTCGGCGTCGGCAACGTCTATGAATTGGAGACTGTGGTCCGTACCCCCCCCCCCCCCCCCAACGTTATGCGCACATCGAGAGTGCCATGAAGGTAGGGAAAGACCTTCTTCATGGCCTGCATGGGAGCCTCCGTGGGAATGGCCTAGAAAGAGCCAAGAATGCTCAACGTCGTGGTAACACTAAGACGCTTGCAAACTGCCGCGAATTGAAGGCTACCCATGAGGATGGGATAGACATCCTTTGACACTCCGGTAAGAGGAGGAGAGACCATGTGCGCGGGGCCGGGTAGGAAGTCGGGGTCCATAGGGAGAGACGATGGCTTACTTGGCGAGGATGTCGCGGAGGTATTTGGACTCGTCCAGAGAAATGGTGCGGGCTGAGCGGTTGCGCGTGATGCGCATCCCGAGGAGTTGTGAGAGGTCACCCAAGTCTTTGATCTTGAACCGGGCACCAAGTTGAGTCTTAAGCGAGGTAAGCCAAGTAACATCACTGCAGGCTTCGGGAATGGCGTCCACGTAGAGTGCGACCATAGCGAAAACGTCACCTACGCGGAAGATGCAAATGAAAGGGTCTGATACGCATTGTTGCATGTCTTAACCGGCGGTGCCACAATAATGGGTCGCACTAGGGAGTGAGGGCAACACAAAGACCGGCACTATGCGGCAAATCCGCTGAGGGGCTTGGGGGCAGTTCTTGCAGGTGGGGCTGGAGGTAGAGGCCGTTGCCGGACGGCTTTAGCACACCCATTCATGTGGGCACCATAATAAGGCCGGTGTCAGAATCAGTGGGGAAAATGAATTCACCGCCGCTATGCGATTGCATCCAAATGACACTGAGGAGGCGACCAATTTGCTGAGTAGAGCGAGATAAAAGGACATGGGTTTACAACGCGTGGATTGTGCGGTGAATGGTCTGACCCGACGCCAACTAAATGGATATTAGCAATGTGCCACTGCCTTGAACGTCAACACCAACCCCATCAACACGAGAGGGAGCGGAGGGCGGGGCGAACGTAACGAAGTCACTTCGAAACGCGGTTAGGTTGATCGAGTTGGCGGAATAAACCACCCGGAACTGAACGAGGTCACGACTAGGGGCGAGAGAAAATGACAAAGCTACAGAGGTGAAGGGCGCACTCACATCTGTGTCATCAAATTCATCCGTGCATTCCTCGAGAGTGAGCATACCGTCCGGGTGGTCGGTGGGGACGTCGCTCAGCGATGCAGCGTGAGCAAGGGCAGAGCCGCTAGGGGTTCCATACTTTTGGATGATCATCTTGCGTTTGGCTAGGGTCCACTTCAGAAGGGCGTAATCCAATGTTGTGTACGATGATAGGATGTGGTTCAAACTGCCACAAGTGCTGAACTTGTTGGGCACCCCGAACCGCCGCGAGTGACACGTGTGCTGTTTCCACGTCCGGTGTTAGAGCCGCGACCAACACCGACAAACGCAGAGACTCGAGGGGCGGGGCCACCATGGGCCGGCATGCCCGGAGTTTGGAGTTCCTCGTCCATGCTTTGAGCCGGTGGAGAATGTTGGCCATCACTTCGTCCGCGGAGAGGAGGTAGTTGGTGTCGAGCGCGTTGATGACACAATGTTTCGCCTGACCGAAGTGGCCGGTGTTGGAGATGCCACGCAGCATGAGGAGGCCCACGGTGTGAGGATGGATGGCAGCATAGCCATCTATCATCTCGGGTCTCGTTGTAGTCGTCGGAGGTTTGACGCATGAGGTGGACGTACTATGTAAGCGACTTGCCTGGGCGTTGGCGAAGCTTGAGGTTGTCATCAACGAAAGTGAGCGTGCGAGCGAGCGACCATCCAGAAATTCGCACATAATGTCAGTCGCATAATGGCAGTTGCGCAGTCACATAACGGCAGTTGCGCAGTCCGGGCATTTGCGCTGAGATGCACTTGACTGCCTGGTCACCGCGCTTGTTTTCGGTGGTGGCGTGCAACAATAGGGCGTACGCGTAGGTCTGTGCACCTTCAGCTAGCCAGACTCTTGAATCCCGTAGAGCGAGGTGTGAAATGAGATACGCAGCTTTCAGGGACAAGAGGGTGAGGAAGTTACGCTTCCACAGCTTGAAGTCAGTGTTGGGTCCCATAGTGGGGACCGTCATCTTCATGGTACGGTTGAGTGACTCCTTGTCGAAGCCGGTGGCTTCGTTGTCAACGCGGCCGATGACCACTTGGCCGATGGTGGGACGGCGGCCCCCGCGTCCGCCATTTCCTCCACGATGTGCGTGAGAGATGGGTGGACCAGCACGAAAGGGTGGCTAACCACTTGGGGTGTGGGGATGGCCAGTCGGGGAACGTGGGCCGCCGTACATGGGTGGCGGGGCGCCGGGGGAGCGTTGTTGGTAGGGATGGACATGAGGGAAGTAGGGGACTGGTGTAGGCTCGTGAGGGTTGAATTACGGGTGTGGTGGTGGTGGTGGTAGCCGGACCGGAGGCTGGGTATGGACATGAGGTGCGTCGCGCAGAGCGTCGCGGTGGCGCAAAGCGGCTGTCTCTGTCGCATGTTCGTCCGGACGGGCGTTAATCAGGGCCGTATGTTCTAGTACGAGCGAGAGTGCATCCGGGCGGGGGGGGGCGGGGGCGTGGGGAGTCCCGAGTGCTATGACAGGGGAAATGGTCGTCACGGGTGTCAGCAAGTGGTCCCGCCGCGTGGGATTTATGTGCCATCGTAAACGGCGGCACCAACATGTAGCGACAAGTTGTGGTAAGAACCACTAGCCGCACTCGTGCCTAACAATGGTTCCTAAGAGACGGCATGTCGTCCGACGGCCCCTCGGCGTGATGCCCCGGGGCGATATGGGATAAGGGATGCGTATGGAAATTTGCCGGCGTGGCGGCGCCAAGAGGCTTTCCTCGTCGCACATGGCACACGCAGAAAACAGATTCCACGGATCGTCCGTTGCGATGGAAATCATAGTGGGTGGTTTGTCCTCCGTTCGGGCGCCAACAAGGCTTCAATCGCCACGCTTACTTTTTCCGTCCTTCCCATCGGTTGCAATGGTCTTCGCGAAACCCTACGCGGCGTGCGTGCAAGGCGCCGTTTATCGCCTTCCTCAACGCTTTACATTCCCTTGTCCCCTCCTTTACCGCGCCAAGCTATTTTTAACCATCATCGCGTGTGATTTTTCTCGCCTTCGCCTCGTTTATGTGATGGGCCCATGGCATGATACGTGGTCTTGTGATTAAATGGCAGATATGTTTTTGTGACCATATTGACTTCGTCCCTCGTCTCTTTTTCTGTTTTTCTTCCTCTCACTCTTTCTATTGTTGGGTACATGCCGTAACATGTGGCTTATCTATTGCCGCACTGGGTTTCGCGACTCGGTTGTTTTCCCTAATCTTTTTCGCTTTTTGTCCTTACGTCTTTATTGTGATGGACCCATGCCGTTAGATGTCGGGGTGTATTTCGTGACTGTGATATTTTCCCTCTTGTTTTCACTTTTATCCTTCCTTTCATATTGGTATCGTTTTGCTTTTTAGTTGAAGTCAAATCGAATGATGGATGTGTTTGTACTCGGGGACGACTGTTTTATTACGGAGACGGGTGAGGCACGAACCATGAGTAACGTATTATGTTATGCATGGATATTCTAGTACTTTAACAGAGTACTAACCTAGTGGATGTTAAAAGGATCAATGTCACAACGTGTTTTTACATAAGAAATGCATGGTTGTTTGCTTAAGGGAAAATAATGCAATGTGGATGCACAGCATGACGAGGGATGTGGCACATTTGGAACAATGACAACATTTCTTGCACAAGTATATAAACTCAACCATTGGGTGGCCCTAGCCACCCGCTCACCATAACGAACTAGAAAGAGCTATATGATGTTGCTGAGCTGCCAATCTTCGGTGGTCACATCATTTGTTGATCATGCGGTGTTGTACGGCGCAAGGCTGTCTCCCTATCGAGAGTCTTCGCTTTCTCCTTGTAGTTGGCCTTGGGTTTAGCGCTTTTTATTACTCTAAGCCCTAAATAGTTAAGTATGCACATACACAGCTGAAATACAAATACATCCCTTCCCATTTCCACCAAAATTCGGTACCTGAAAGAATATTCAATCGAAACAGAATATTTGATATTGGACGATGCGTGATGGTGGCTTAAATGTCGTGATTCGAGCTTAGTGGTGAGAAGCCACTAAGAGATTATCCATTCTTTTCCGGTGCTTTGGTAAAGCGCACGCCTAGTACACGCAAGGTCGCGGGTTCGAACCCGGTGAGTTTGGTATCTAGGCGTGTGACAGCCCGACATGTACCCCTACGTGCCACGTAAATCTATTATGGCGACAATGTAAATAAAAAATCACCATCGTCAATTCTAATTTAAATTACATATATGAAATACCATTCTTTTAGTAAAATTGTCACACGCTTATATCGCTACGACTGGTATATCAATTGCGAGTAAAAAATAGAGAGTATCGGGCGCGCTCACATGGTTAATAATCTCATACGAGTAGCCCATAGTTATGTCTTATGTTAATGCCTTTCTGTTGATCTCACTCACACACACGCACACACACACACACATCCACTTACCCACACCCACACAAACACACACGCCCCCCCCCACACACAATCTCTCTCTCACACACATACATACACACGCACACGCGCGCATACACACACACACACACACACACACCACAATGTGTCTTTACTTGCGACAATCCACACATCATGCCGTCTCTCGCACTACGTATTTTGTAATCATTAAGATAATACTCATGTACCCATTGCAGCGATGCGTAGTAATAGAAATGAAAATGATTTACAACTATTACCAGTCACATTATGGTTGCTGTCGAGGGACATTCTTGCATATGCCATCTAGAACTTGGTATACAAAATTTACGCCGGGGGGTCTTCTTGTCCATCCTCTCCGGAGGTATAGGTCCTTAACTCGTCCCCCTTGGGAGGTTCTTGGTAAAATGGGGTTTATGTTTGGTATTGGTGGGTGGGGAAGGTTGGAAATGTTGGCGAGATACTTGTTTATAAGCGGCGACAGATTTGATAGGGTAGATGCGGAGCAAGTGGTGTAGCCATTGGACATAATCTGTGTGTAGGCAAGAGATGATACTTGAATTGTCACGGGTTGGGGTTTGTGAGAATTTGTCTGGTGGGTTAGTTTTAGGGTTAATGAGTGGAGTAATGTTGGTGTGGGTGAGGGTGTGGAATGTGCTTGTGCGGCTCATGACTATGGGAACGGTATCCACATGTGTGCCGCGCCAGTGAGGCGGAGTGCGGTTGGAAAGGGGGAGGTATTTTCTGTGAGAGGTGGTGGGTGTCTTTAAGGTTACTGTTCGTGCAATAATTCTATTCGCCTATTTGAATTTTAGGAATTAAGGAGTATTGGCAGCGGGGGGGAAGAATGGCCTACTAAGTGGGGTTCAAGGAGTCTAACATAATAAGGTTTGTGGGCAAGGGGTCTGAGTTATGTTGGAAGAAAACCCTATGGCAGGACTGCGGGCGAACGGGTAAGGGAGGAGTGGTCAAGGCCTTCGTCCGCGTCTACTCTTCGGTTGGGCATGTGCCTATGATGGCTAGGGGGTGTGTCAAGTTGAGGGTGTGGTTCGCGGAATGAGTCGGTGGTGAATATTTTATTGGTTTTTTAAGTCGGTAGTGATGGTCTCCCAACGTCCCAATTTGGATTATTCGAGTAGTGTGAGGACTAGGTTAAGTGCACTATTGAGGGGCAGTTTCCCGCCATGTGGCCATCGCTAATGAACTGACCGCACATCGGGCATTTGAGAGTTTTGTTCCATCGGAGGTGGCGGGTGTTGTAAACGCCCCACATAAATTCCGTCTCGTGTGTGAACTTGGTAGATGTGAGGGAGGAGTGTCGGCCATAATGCGTGAAATCTGCGCCATTTCGTTTGAATGTGGAGAAGAGGGCGCAATGTTTGGGGGTGTGATAGAGGGGCGTGATGGTGTAGGCTAGACTGTATTTTCTTGCATTTCTTTTGAGGTCGGTATATACTTATATACTATCGTGATTTAGAAGGGTTGGTTCGTCATTTTGAGTGGTGTAGGGGCATATATAGTGTCCTAGGTGTGTGGGTGCTTCTGATTCTCTGAAGTATATTACAAAAGGGGTTGGCGAGATGCGTTGTAAGCCCCCGCATCAAACACCGATGTATTCAGGGCATTTTGATGCGTCTGCCGGATAAGCCGCATCAATGCGTCCAAGATTAGTGCCCTATTTAATCAATGCATCCATAAATTAGTGCCGTATTTAATCAATGCGTCCATGAAATTGAAATTGAAATTATCTACAACAATACCGGCAAACTGGACCGGCTGGTGTCTATCGGGCCTCTCTACATAGCCATACATGACTTATAAGCAAGTTTAGCCCAGGTTTCTTGGACCATGTACACCTATCGACACACCTAGCTTCACTGTGTGTCGACGTTCCTCCATAGTTAAAAACTTGTAAGGAATCACAGCAATTGCCACAGCCCCCCGCCTAAGCAGTAACAGCGTAATAATTTTGTAATAAAAAAAAACAGATCTAAAGATAAATCCACTTGTCGAGAAATGCAAAACTGAACTGCTGCTCGACCTTCACGATGCACGGCCCGCTCCCACCGAACCGGGGTGCCGACCGGCCTAGGCCGGTCGGCCTTCGGGAGGGACGATGGGCAAACCTAATCTAGATCCCGCGTGACTTCAGTCTTGCCGAAGATAGGAGGGGAAAGGCTGGCAAAAACCCCTCCTCGCGTGGGCGCTCGTCGATCCCGCCGCCGCATCCCGTAAACCCCGCCCCAAGGTCGCAGCCGCGTCCACCGACGCGACGGTCCTCCTTGTCGAGGTCCCCCGTCACCTCGAGGACATGTGGGGGGGACCGAGACACACGGACATAGAAAAAATCGGCGCTCCTACCTCCGCGCCTGAATTCCCCCCTCTCATTTCCTCGGTTTTATCTCTTTCTGGTACCCGGGTACCTGTCGGTTAGTCCGGCTTGTGTCCGTACCCTCCCCCCCTCTGATCGCTCGTCCACCGAGCAGCCTTTGTTGAGCGGGAGCCTCGAGGCGGTGGGTGTCGAAGAGGGGGGGAGGGGGGGGCAGGTCACCCGGCGGGCCGCGGGCGCACGGAAATTATTCAAAACCCTCCGTACGGGGTTTTCCGTCGGCGCCGACCCGGGGGGTCGTCGCCGCCAGATCGTGTCGCTCCTTCCGTCGCGACCGTCCTCCTTGCCGCCCAAGCTTACTCCTCCCCCCGGGACATGTAGCTCGTCGACGAAGCGGCTCGCTAGTAAACTCCTTGCCCTAGTGCTGCTTCCCAACAAGCTCGATGCCGGGTACGGACATTTGTTTAGTTTTCCGAAAAAAGCCCTCCGTACATGGCTTTCCGGCGGCGGCTAATCCCGAGGATCGCCGCCGCCTCACATAGCCGCTCCTCCGCATGCGACCAGCCACGGGCCTGCGCCCAGTCTTGCTTCACCCCCCGGGAAGATTCGACTGACGCATGGCTGATCGACGGCTAGCGAGCGCCCTTTCTTGGCGCTGTTTCCCGGCTGGCCACCACCATCTCCAACATCCGTCTCCCACCGCTGATCCGGCCGTACTCCCCTCGCCATCAAACGCTTTTGTGGTACAGGCCCCACCCCCTTGAAGTAGGCTTGTATTCAGGAGTATTTGACCGCGAAAAACATATCGGTGGGCCGAGCGGGAGATCTTGGTGCCGGTCTTGCACATAAATTATTTTTAAAAAAGCCATGTGTACATGGCTTTCCCGACAGCAGATAATCCTGCGGATCGAGTTGTCGGCCCTCTTAGCCCCCTACCGTGCGAGTCATGGCACGGCTACGGGTTTCTAGCGCCCACCACGGGGAGGTGAGGGGATGCCGACGGACTTGCGAGTGCACCCCCCTCCGGGGCCGCCGCCGCTGCGCCGGCGGCGGGCGCCTGCGTCCATGAATAAGTGCTCAATTTAATCAAGGCGTCCACGAATTAGTGTCCTATTCAATCGATGCATCCATTCATTATTACCGTAATTAACCAATGCATCCATGAATTAGTAATGAATTTAATCAGTCTCCAAAAAATTACCTATGCAATTTATGGATATCGGTAGCATCGATGCATCTTATTTGAAATTTCTTAAATAAGATGATTGTAGAAGTCAATAGCAATAAAGTCTTGCTAAATTATATACACGGCTACCATCCCGTAATAATCCGGCCCATACTCTCCATAATCCGGCTACCATCTCCGTAATAATCCGGCCCATTGCATGTGTGAAGAGACCGATGATGATGCATCAATGCAGTTGTCCCGCATTACCCGCATGAATGCATCCATGAATTACTGCCCTATTTGATCGAGGCGTCCATGAATTAGTGCCCTATTTAATCAATGTGTCAACGAATCAGTACCCCATTTAATCGATGCATCCACGAATTACTTACCCATTCAATCGATTCATCCACGAATTAGATAGTGTCCCATTTAATCGAAGCGTCCATGAATTAGAAAAATAATATAACGGATGATGCATCAAAGTTTGATTCACAATAGTTGATGCATGATCTTTGATTTCTCAAGCTGATGCGGAGGCTTAATAATGCGCTGTATTTACGGACGTGTACTAATCCCTACTCCAATAAGTGCGCTGCTATACACCATACATATGTACTACATTTTCAGTAAGCGCATTTATTGTACACTCCTCCACAAAAGTCCGGACATGCATTATGTTAAGCATAAGCTAGTCAAGAACAAGCTCCCCTCTCACCACGTCAAGCACGACGATACCCGAGTACCACCCAATTGTAGGAGAGCCGAGAAGCAAGCAGTATCCCTCCATCCGGGGTGGTTAGACCTCAGCTAAAAGCGGGTGTTGTCGGTGGAGTTTGTCGAATTAAGCCCATAAACTCCCGGGAAATTGTCTGAACTACACACGTCATTCTGAGCGCCACGCTTGGACATTGATCAAGCGCTCATACCAAGCTGCATACTTCTCTGTGTTCCACAACACCGTATTTTTGGGGGCTTTTTGGAGGCGTGGGTGCCGTGTTCAATGCGCGAGGTTTGGTTTGCGGGTGTGTGAATACATGACGGAAGTTCACGCCGCTGGCACGGGTGATTCTTTGGAAAGCAAGCGAGCAAAAACGCACATGACGCAGGTTTGGGTAAACACTGCACGCTGTAAACATGCGAGGGCGATTGGCTTAGGGGAGGGGGCGAGGTGCAACTTGGCCGTTAAAGACGCATCACGTTGACGGTGGTGTTTGGAATGCTTGGGTATGTGCTTGTGCCAACCACACCCGCCCCACGCGTGGCACGCGTCGGGAATTAGGCTCTGAGGTCAATAGGAATGAAGAATTGGTAGACATATATCGACAAACCCCGCACAAATCGTCTCAGGAGGTGAGCCGACTTGGATGGGTGTTACTTGGCACTGCGGCTCAGCTGTGCCGGAATAATTCGTAAATTATAATAATTCATAACAAATGTATTTGTTAGATTTTGAACACCGGAGTAGGTGCGTTCGACGCGCATTGAACAGACGCGTCCAACGGTACCTGGTTCAAGATAGTTTGACAATATATGAGCAAGTTATGATCGCTTGAACATTGTGGCCGAAAGCGGCTTGCCTTTGGGTTGTGCGCATATCGGTGGTAAGTCTACATACGCGATTTCCTGCGTTTCCCCCACAGCGGCCTGCCCAACACCTCCTCCCTCCGTCGCCTATGCATTACATTTGCGCGACCGTCGCATCATCGTTCATATTGCGGCGTTGTGCGCCCGTTACTCATTTCGTCTACCAAGCACGGCGACTGTTTGAAAGAGCGTGCCGCACGGGTGCGGGCGCGATAACCCCAACTACACATGCCCGGCAGTGTTCGAACTCGCCCCTCGCAGTTGTCGGTGCATTCCATTTTGCGCGCAAAAGCATTGCCTGGGATTTCAGGAGATTTGTCAATAAAATCCGACGCATGATTACATCTTCTACTTGCGAAGGTGCGAAATCTTTTCCGGACTTTTGTGGAGGCGTGTAGTACTGAATCCAATAGAGCCGATGATGAGGTGAGACACACACACACACACATAAAAAAATCAAGGTCATAGATTGTTTGGCAAATTCAGATGTGGTAGGAAAGTACGGGTATCTGTACCCGTAATGTGGATGGTTTCCCGCGCCAAATGATAACCCCCTTCCTATACAGGAATGATAATTATCATTCCTTAATTTTCTGGGTGACAATTATCATTATCGCGGCCGCGGTCCTATACAGTGCGAATGATAAAATTATCATTCCGTCATCATACAATCTGTACAGGATACCGGATTCGCGCGGGAACCGATTTGCTGCAGCCGCTGCCGCTAGACCATGCGTACGCGGCGCACGTTGGCAGCGCGACCGACCACCTTGAATCCGGCGGGGCACAGCACCACCTCCTCTACGAGGCGGTTCCCCGCTTGTGAGCGCATAAGGGGTATCCCCTCCAGCGCGATGGCGGCGACGAGCATCGTCGCCACGACCCTACGCGCGGCGGGCGACACGCGGGGCCGCATCCCGCTACTAGTTGAGGGGCTCCGCATATCAGCACGTTCGTGCTGTGGCGCCGTGGCCGCTGTGGGCGTGTAGTGTAGACGCCTGTGGGTCCTTTGGGCGCCTGTGGGTGCGCCTACGGGTGCGCACAAGCGGGGCACGCGGGCGGGGCTCTCGAGCTGATGGTCCGCACTTGCGGTCAAACCGGGTGGTAGAGGCGACTACAGGCGGGCGGCTGCCACAAGGGCGTTAAAAACGTACCGTACGGGACGGAAAAATTATCATTATTTTTAATGATAACTCTAGCGCTCTTCAATCCCGAAGCCGCTCGGGATTGAAGAGCGCTTGAGTTATCATTAGGAATACCTATACCAACGTTCCTCGTATAGGTGCTCGCCTTCCACTCCCTGGCAGCCTTGCATTGGGAGCTCAGCAAGGCAAACTTGATGCGGACCTCCGCACTTCCGCTTTGCTTGGCACGCCTTCGGTTCAGTCGGTCCATGACTACTACCCCTTCGCCATGGAGGATGGGGGCCGGTTGGCGCCGATGGCGGCTGAGTTGGTCGATCGCTTGGCTATTTTGGTGGCTGTACGTCGCTTCCCTGGCATGGGGGCCGCTGACTCTCGTTCCTTGCGCTCTGACAGTTATGTCCGTATGCAGCATTTTGTTCGTCGATCTACTTCTCTTCCGTTTCGGCGGTTTTTGGGGGATGTGCGACGAGAATTCATGCAACGTCTTTCTGCTGCTCTTCATGGCACTCTGGGTTCTTATCTCCGCGACGCTTTTCAGGAAGGCAGTGCTGATGCTGTGGCATGCCTTCCTGTTCCTCGGGCTCAGGTTTTTTCTTCCTTTCTTTCTTTTTCTTGCTTGGTGGCCTCCACTGCTTTTTCTTGTAAGAAATTTTTGTAAGTTATCATTAGGAATGATAATTATCAATCGCGATACTCGTTTTACGCGGACCGTCAGATCGCCGCGGGTACAGGTGGACAAGATCTTGACCGTCCACTGTACCCGTACCGGGTACCGTTAAGAGTTAAGAAAAAGTTATCATTCCTGTATAGAAAGGGGGTAAGGAAAATAAGAATAAGGAAAATACATCGACCCCACCATGACCCCATCTCCAGCGGCGTGGCAGCACTTCGGTTGGCTCGTCCCAGCCAAACCGCTTCATTAAGACTATGCTGCGCAAGCCTCCGGCTTTGATAGTACTGGCAGAACGTGCCCTCGGGTAAATAGTCAGATTGTTTTAAATCTAGAGGTTTGCAAAACATAATTACATATGTGATAGAACGCACATCTGTACGGTAAAGCGTTACTGTAAAAGCGGTGCGTCTTGCCCAATCATCGAGGTGACCCTCGAGGACTGGGGAAACGCTTAGCGCAACGCCCCATGCCTTGCCTCCAACAACAATAGCTAACGGCAACTCCTTAAGCCGGTGCAACCCCCGAGCACTGGCACTCTCTGCTTTGCGCTCGCCCATCTGGCTCGCGCAACCCACCCACCCAACCCATAATTAGCGCTAATTTTCCCTCAGGCCAGGCCTGTGGTGGTCTTTTGGCCAAATTGTAAGCGAGCTGACATTGTTGGCAAAACATGCCCTCAGGGAAATGCTCAGTAATATAAATCGGCGCATCACTTTATACCCGGTTCTGTATTAAGCTGAAGTTTAGAAAACGAAATCGACTTTTTATTTCCGATAACCCGTACCTTTTAAAAGTCGATTCGCCCTCGTACGGGGTTTAGAAAACAAAGTCAACCCCAAAACGTACCACGGACTTTGATTCGGACTTTGTTTCAAGCCCAAAATGAAAACAAAGTCGCCCGACTTTGTTTTCGTTTCGAAGTCCGAAACAAAGTCGAAAACGAAGTCGTGGCTGTACATTACGACATGTGTGCGCGCGCGACCTGTAGCATGGCCACCCGCACCGCCCGAACACCAGTAAGCGACTACATCCGCAAGCCACGCCTCCACCTGTGGAAGGGGTCCACAGGCCTCGCTTGCTAGAATGGAGCGGGCGAACGTGCCGGAGAATACTCTGCCGCAAGAGCTTCTGGCACTGCTCAGCTCGATGTCAGCCGAGCAGCGGGCGGCCGCCCTCTTTCCGTCCGGCCCACCCCGCGCCGGCATCCCGTCCACACCTAGCCAGGCCGTGGCTGGCACGGACTCTGGCCAGAACACCGAGCGCACCGAGGGATCTGCCTAGTTCTGCGCTGGGGGGCTTATTTCTGATGGCGTTGAGGCCAGCAAAACCGTCCTCCTTCCAACAGTATTTGCGTTGTACGGTCTCGGCCTTACGCTTCCGGCCACGCGGCTCTGCAATGTTCTCAGCGTGCTGCCTCGCCTTGCGCGACGCAACGGCTGCCGCTGCCAGTGTCATAGCCATGGCAGCTACAACAACGAGAAGTAGAAGTTTGCGTTTGTGGGTGGGGTCGAAGTTGTGAGTTGCAGCGGCGCCATCGCACAGCGCCGCAAATGCGACCACCGCAATCACGGAGGCAACGTTGAGGCGCATCGTGCACACGCACTCGCACACGATAGCGGTTTGCGGCTGCGAAGCCGAGGGGGGTGCGTGACGGCTGGGCAGCACGTTTGACTGCTTCCGGGGGGTTCCGCCGAGTTTGAAAAACAGCAACGCCTCTGAGCTGATGCTCGTCATGTTTGAATTCGCGCGCCGGGTGCGCGCGCGGGTGGTGATGCGCTGGATACTCCTACATATATTCGTACGGGTACTGATACTTTACAGGTACGGATACCGGTACTCGTACTAGCTGTGTCCATGAAACTTCGATTTCATTTTCTAAACCTGGGTTTACGTAACAGGCCGACGTCAGCACATCGCTACGCGAACGATAAAGTTCCGTACAAAAAAGCGAAAGTCGACTTCGTTTTCTAAACTTCAGCTTTACCTGTACCTGTACCTGTACCTGTACCGCCGCCGCATCGCAACATTTATTTGATTCATTTGACAGCTGCCGCCGCGACGACTGGTGACGATCAAGCGAGCACTGCGAACCGCGACACAACACCATCGCACCAGCAGTCGACGCCCTCCCCACCCCCCACCTGCTGCAGCTAGACCGCAGTTAGTTAAGAAAAAGCGACCCCAAGCCCAGCGCCGTGATGGCACGGCTTGTGAGCGGTCAGACCGCTCCTCTCCCAAGTCATATCCGCCGACCGCCGACAGCAGCACCGACGAGACCCGTCATCACTACGCACCGGCCGCGTCTCGACGGCAGGTCAGGCTGTGGCGTAGGCTGGGCCGAGCGAGGCCGCTCGCCAGGAGTAATCTCCGTATATGCTCGATCCACTCGGCGCATCTGCTGTTCTGGTGCTGGCGAGCGTAGCTCCTCATCCTTAAGTACCTCGCACCGAGTCGACGACCAACAGCGGAAGGGAGGCGGGAGGCGGAGGAAAGAGAGCGCCAACGTCGTCGAAGAGGTGCGTGGGTCGACACGCTGCTCTCGTAGCTACTCCACACACTGACACCCTCGCCAAGTTCGGCTCGGTCCGCTTGAATCTCGATCCCGCGGCATCTCGTTGTCGGGTGCGTTGATTGTGGGAAGAGACCTCGACGTAGTCGCTCAGACCGCAGCAAGCGGGACTGGCACCTCCCCTCCCTCCCTCCCCTTCCTCCCTCCCTCTCACTCCTCTCTGTTACACACCCAAGCAAACTTTCCCATTTTTCCCTACGGCTCTGTTTGTTGGGCAGGTAGAGCTCGTGAAAGGGGCGGTGGTGTACCTCAGCGGTGTGTCGACTCCGAACCGAGCGAACCGTGAATCGTTAGTGGAGCAGTTCAAAAAAGAGCATGGAGCAGGGCAGGCGGCTGTGCGGGCGCTGCGATGGGCCCTCCTCCTCTATGATCACGGTCAGTGCAAGCTATGACCCATGCTTTTCCAGCCTGTCCTCACCACCCCACCTTATCTGGATGATTGCATTTGGCTGAGGGCGAAGGGGGGGGAGGGAGAATGCAGGTGTGCCGCTGCAGGACATCACCACCGTCGCCACGCGAGCGCAGCCATTACTGTTCATGCCATTGCAAAGACTGGCAGACACGTGCGCCTTTATGAAAGACACGGAGCTATTGGAGAGCAAGCTGTGGCGATCACCTGTAGTGGAGCAGCTCCTAGGGTTAGCTCTTCCCCACTGCAGGCAGAGCAGTGGTTAGTGTCTCAACGCGTGAGATTGAGCCGCTGTGGGCCCAATTATGTAGGTGTCAACTAGAAGACCAGCTTCAGCCGACCGTGTTCCATCTTCTGTCGCTTGGGATGTCGCGCACGGAGATATGCATCCTTCTCTGCCGCTACCCCCGCTTTGCGCGCTACTGGTGAATGTGCCTATGGCATAGAACTGGTGTGTGTGTGTGTGTGTGTGTGTGTGTGTGTGTGTGTGTGTGTGTGTGTGTGTGCGTGTGTGGGTGTGTGTATATGTGTGTGTGTGTGTGTGTGTGTGTGTATGTGTATGTGTGTGTGTTTGTGTGCGTGTGCGTTCGAGTGTGTGGTTGTGTCTTTATATGTGTGTGTGTGTGTGTGTGTGCGTGCGTGCGTGCGTGCGTGCGTGTAAGTATATGGTTGTGTCTGTATATGTGTGTGTGTATGTTTGCATGTGTGTGTGTGTGTGTGTGTGTTTTATTTATCACGCGTGCGTGTGCCTCTATGTCGCTCGGTGTGTTTAGGCCCATGTTTGAGCGTGTGAGGGGCAGGGGGCTGAGTGTATGAATAAGAATATGTGAGTACCGTTGTGTGTGTGTATGTGTGTGTATGTGTGTGTGTGTGTGTGTGTGTGTGTGTGTGTGGATCAGCTTTCAGTGCAAGTATGAAGCGACTTGTCTGCCATTTTGCATGCAGTGTCATCACCAAACAGCGAGCACTTGTTGAAAGACTGCAGTCTGCCTACGGTGTTCCGCTACCAGCGGTGCGCAAAATTCTGCTGCGACACCCAAAGGTGGTGGGAAGCAGCTTTGAGAAGATGGACGAAGTGGCGGGCCTATTGTACGCCGAGCTCGGCATCGAGGTACATCTCGCTCCAGGCCCTTCTGCATTCTTTGGCTATGAAAACAAGCTGTTGACCCTGAAATATGTGTCGTTACGCATACCCAGTTTCGCCACTCCATTGAATTCTGCACCACCAAGGGGCAGAGAGCCTGATATGTGTGTGTGTGTGTGTGTGTGTGTGTGTGTGTGTGTGTGTGTGTGTTTGCCGTTGCAGCGCCGCGCATTCGGTGTATGCCTTTCGCGCTTTCCCGGCCTGGTCAGTCTCAGCGTTGCTCTGAAGCTTCAGCCTACCATCAGGGCACTTCTGCAGCTGGGGCTGACGGCGGCACAGGTGAGGCAGATGGTGTGCGACGTGCCCGTGCTGTTCAGCCTTGATTTCTCACCTGGCGGGAAACAGTGGATGAAGTGGCAGTTCCTGCTCCACATCATGAACAAGGTGACACCTCTATCCTCTCCCTGCCCACAGAGAGTGAAGAAAAAATATCAGTATCTCTGTATCTCAAGATAGCCTTCAACAAAAGAAGCATGGAAAGCACCGAGCGTGTGATTCAAGGCATCAATGACAGCTTCTCCAAAGATGGTGGAAAATGTAGTCGGTGTAGAAGCAAGTGAATGGCAAATGAAATGTATACAGCAGTTACTTGTGTGCCGATGTGAAATTTGTGGAAAATTTGGAATGTCTTCATGCTCAAGGAAATGTGAAGTACAAAGTAATCAAATGCATGTGAAATAGTCACAGATTTGACTTGTCAGTTGATCAAACAATCGAAGAAGGAAATAGTCAGTAAATCAAGAAAATTGAAATTAATATCAAAATATTACGGATAATGAAATAATATGTTTTGGCATACATTTTGGGTGGTGTTTGGTTCGTTTATCTGAGAGGTGAGAATATTCCGCGTCATTCTGTGATTGTCGTTGCTCTGCAGGGCCCCAAGGACGTGCTATCATTCCCGCGATATTTCACATGCTCCCTCGACCGCCGCATTGCCCCTCGTGTGATGTTCATGCTGCAGCATGGCATCCACCCTGGAGACGTCCCGCTGCAGAAGATACTGTCCCTGACGAATCAAAGCTTCGCGGAGCGAACCGCGGGTCGCCCACACGACGATTACCTGGCTTTCTTGGACACTTGGACGGAGTTGCCGATCTGGCAGGAATGGATCGTCGAGGTGGAGCTGAAAGCGGCGGAAGTAAGGAGGACATCCTGAAGCCGCCGGCGGAAATCATGCTGCTCATCAATTATAGTCGATCCGAACGATACCATTTAGAACATCCGCATTGTAACGCTATCTATCAAGTTGTCTTTGAGCGACTATTTAATTCGAATTCTGAAATTCCAGCGATTTGCAGACTGTTGTGTGCGCCAGCAACCTAGCGAGTATGACGGAATGTCAATTACGACAAATATTCGGAGCAGCGCAAGTCTTGGTGCCGTCTGATAGGTCGTAAATTGTGCCAATGATAAGAAACAGCGTAGGTTTGCGTATTACTTAGATAGCACTTGACGAATGACTTTGCGATACGACGCGGAGAATTGCTTACGACCGTCAAAATGGAGGGCATTGATCGGTTTTCTAAAACCCTCTTCTGGGGTTTCAAGCGAAATTGGAAATTGAAAATTGTTTACAACAATACCAGCAAACAAGACCGGCCGCTGTCTATCGGCCGTCTATAGCTCAGCCATATACGACACTCAAGAGCGAAGATTAGACCGGGTACTCTTCGACCAGGTACACCTATCGACACACCTGTATGCAATGTGTGCCGACGTTCCTCGGAGGTTAAAAGAATATGTAAGCAACCGCAGCAATTACCACATCCCCCCCGCCTAATAAGAAGCAATAAAATAAAATCTTGTAATCAGAAAACCCCGATCTAAAAATAAATCCACTTGTCAAGAAATGCAAAACTAAACTGCTGCTCGACCTTCACTATGCAAGGCCCGCTCCCACCGTTCGGAAGGGGCGGCGGGCCAGCCTAATTTAGCTCCCGCGTGACTTCGGTCTTGCCGAAGATAGGAGGGGAAAGCAGGCAAAAACCCCGTCCTCACGTAGGCGCTAGTTGATCCCGCCGTCGCATCCCGTAGACCCCGCCCCAAGGTCATTGCCGCTCCTCCCGACGCGACGTTCCGCTTTGTCGAGGTCCCCCGTCACCTCGAGGGCAAGTGGGGGGGGGGACGACACACGGAGACACATGGGAAAGCCGGCGCTCCTGCCCCCGCGCCTAAATTTTTCCCGCTTATTCTCCCCGGTTTTTCTCTGTTGGTAACCGGGCACCTGTTTGGCAGTTCGACTTGCGCCCGTACCGTCCCCCTCTAATCGCGCGTCCACCGAGCAGCCATGTTTCGAGTGTGGGCCTCTGCGCTCACCCGGGCCCACACTCTATGTATATAGGTATGTCAAGCTGTAGTGGGTGTCGAAAAGTAGGCGTGGGGGGGCAAGTCACCGTAGCCGGATCCTTCGGGTCGCATGTGCGCGGAAATTCATCAAAGCACACCGTGCGGGGTTTTCTGGCGGCGCCGACCCGGATGGTCGTCGTCGCCAGATCGTGTCGCTCCCCCCGTCGCGACCATCCTCCTTGCCGATCAAGCGTACTCCTCCCCCCGGGAGATGTAGTTTGGCGACGTAGTAGTCAGCTAGTGAGCGCTCTGCCTTGGAGCAGCGTCCCGACCGGCTGAAAGATCCGGCGTTGTAGTTACGCCCGTACCCTCCTCACGCCCCCGTATCATTCGCACGTATGACGGGAGCGTTTTCCGGCGTCGGCTGATCCTCATGGACACCCCACCGCCTGACCTCGCCGCTCCTCTCATCGCGTCAGACCTCCTCGATGTTGTTGTCGTGCTGCTTCCTTTCAACCGGCCCGACGTCAACGGGATGGTCGACGTCGAGTGAGCGCCATATCCTAGCGTTGCTTCCCGGCATTTCGTCGCCAGCTCCAACACCCACGTCCCACCGTTGATCCGTCCGCACCCTCCTCTCCACCACACATTCGTGAAGATAAAGGCCCCACCTCCCGAACGGGACGGTATCTTAGTAGTATCTAGTCTTGAAAAAACATATCGGACGGGTCGAGCGGGAGATCTTGGCGCCGGTAGCGTCCATGATTTGTTTTTCAAAAAGCCCTCCGTACATGTCTTTTCCCGACAAATGCGAATCGCGCGGATCGCATTGCCGGCACTCTTAGCCCCCTACCGTGCCGAGCATGGCACGGCTATGGGGTTTGCAACGCCCACCACGGGGAACTGAGGGGATGCCGACTGGCCTACGACCCCCCCCCCCCCTCCGGGGTAGCCGCCGGCGGGCGCCGCTTCAAACACACTATGTACGCCTTCGGTCCGGTTTGTTCATGACTTGTCTACTAAACTTTCGGTCTCGAGAGTGGGGGCATGTTGGCTCCTCTTGTGGTTTACCTTACAGACCGGCTAGCGATTTTGGTGCTTGTCTAGCGTTTCCCGCCGGGCATGGGTAGTTCCTCATCATGTTGTTTGTGGTCCGATTCCTTCGCTCGCATGGAGTTTGTTAACCGCTCTCCTTCTCCGTCTTGTAGCTTTTGGGGCGATGTGCGTCGGGAGTTCATGCAATGTCTCATTTCTTTCGGTGGTTATTAATGACGCCCTTGGTTCCTATCTTCATGACGCTTTGCATGATGATTTTGCTCATGCTCGTATTGCATGCCTTCCGGCTATGCGGGCTTAGGCATGTTTGTTATATTCCCCTCCTTTATTTGGTGGTGGTTTTCACTCCTTTGTTTGTACAAAAAATCGAATGAAATTTTGTAAAAACTGAATCGCCATTTATATTTATGCATTTCGGAACTTGGGGACTGCGTGAGGGTTCGGGCTACTGGTAAGTGCCGGGAAGCTAGGGTTTCCCTCCTTGCTTGTCTCTTACCTGTCCCCAATCAAAGGCCGGTTTTTGAGTGAGCTTTGGCACCATCCACGAAAGATGCGATTTTTATATGCATTTCATGGATTTCATGTACGGGTTACCTTGTCACTCTTGTCACCCTTGCTCTCTTGGTCCCCCCCCCCCCCCCCCCCCCCCCCCCCCCCCCCCCCCCTTTTTTCCCTATCCACGTGCCTACTTTAGTGCATATTGTAATCAGCGAATGTACGGGTATCTCATCTGCAGGAAATGGAATTGATTGCAAATTAAAGTCTTTGCGCTCAACAATCAGCATGGGACAGTACAGTATTATAAATAGGACTGGTCAGAGTAGATTTTGGAACGTCTCTTCAACATTCGACCGCGTTACCCCCAAGCCATGTACAGGTACCTGGTACCCGTAGTGGATTTTGTAATCTGATTACAAGAAGAACAACATGAGCACGGACAGTACCTGTGGTGAGCAGGCTTCACTTTTTTTTTCCTTTTTTTTTGATGCTGAATTCAACATTTTGATATATCAAAATATTATTCTTACAAGAAAAAGCAGCGGAGACGACCAATTCAACATTGCGATGATAAATATAAGGAAATAGTGGAACGCACTAGGAATGATTCCAGAGATGAGCAAGAGCAGAAAATGGGCGCAGAGGCCTGAGCCGTCGTACTAGCAGAATGCCTTCAGATATTGGCGCCGCCACTTTATTAAACACACACACTACAGTAACGCTCGTAGCTCCACACCAGCCACTGGACGATGCAAGCAGCGATCGTGCGTACGAGTTTTCGAGTAACAGCCTCGTCCCCCGTGAACCGCCTAGCAGCGTCTTCTAGCTCACGCCTGCTCCACCCACGCCTCCTAGTGTGTATGTCTGCCGCGGGCAGTGGTGGCGACGCGAGTAAGCGGAAAATGGTGCGGATCGGGACTCACAACGGCGCCTTCCACTGCGACGAGGCCTTCGGCTGCTTTCTGCTCAGGTACGCCCCACCCCGTCTGCTGGTGTGATGCAGGCCAAGTCAGTAGCTCATAGCGATATGTGCACGCTGTGCTACAGCGCCCGTTTGATTTGTGGAGAGCCTCGCATGTTTGTCCGCTCTTGTTGCGGCCGCAGGCAGACCGCCGAGTTCAAGGACGCCGAGGTGGTTCGCAGCCGTGACCCGGAGGTGTTGAAGGACCTGGATGTGGTGATCGACGTGGGTGGCGTTTACGATGCTTCCGTTAAGCGGTTTGACCATCACCAGAAGGGCTTCGAGGAAGTGTTTGGGCACGGGTTCGGCACCAAGCTCTCCAGCGCGGGCCTGGTTTACAAGCACTTTGGTGAGATCTCGTGACATACCCATTGAGGCCACTATATTGTATAGTTGTTAGTCAGCGGATCGTCAACGAGTCGTATAATTTGAGCAGATGTGCCTGTGCTGAGGGGAAAGTTGTCTTGTTTGCGCTGCAGGGCGCGAAATTGTGGGGCAGCTGTTGGGGCTGACCGCCGACAGTCCCAACCTTGAAACGGTTTATCTCGCTGTTTACAAAAACTTTGTGGAGGGGCTCGACGCTATCGACAACGGTATCAACCAATACCCTGGCGACGAGGCTGCGCGGTACATCAACAACACCCACCTCCCCTCGCGCGTGGGGCGCCTCAACCCTCGGTAAGTCGCCCTAGTTGTCTAGCAAGACTTCGCCCACATTCGCGCTCGACTCTTTTCGACGGAACAGTCGCTGCGGCCCTGGTTAGACGTTGGTCTGTCGTAGAGCGTCTTGTCTGTAAATTTAGCCACCAGCATATGTAACTACGCCACACTCAGCTCTGAATTTTGATTCATGAACGGCACGGAAGACAAAGTAACAGTTTTTTCTTTGCACTGATTACCCTGTGCACTCTTTGTATGTGGACTGCTCGTCTCCTGGTTTGCGGTGGCGCTTTTTGTGGGGGCTAGGTGGAACGAGGAAAATAATGATTCCATCGCGATGGAGCGCTTTATGAAAGCGGTGGAGCTGACGGGTGTGGAGTTTAAGGAGTGCGTGGACGTTGTTGGCAACTGTTGGCTCCCGGCGCGCGTATTTGTGGAGGAGGCGATCAAGGCGCGCAAGGAACTTGACCCCAGCGGCGAGATCATCGCGCTCAGCACGGTGCGCTGGGTCTACGTTTAAACGTGCCCATGCTTGTGCATTAATGCCTTACTGTTGACTATGTATTGACAGATTTGGCACGCACACACACACACACACACACACACACACACACACACACACACACACACACACACACACACACACACACACACACACACGCACATTGGCAAAACATACAAATATATATATGGCGCTGGTAAAAAGGCAGGCGGAACAATGCAAGAGTATGAAAGTCCTACTCATCCTGAATTTGCATGTTCTTATTTGATGCTGAACAGTCCTGCCCGTGGAAGGAGCATCTCTATGAGATTGAGGAGGAGATGAAGATCGAGACACCAATCAAATTTTGCCTCTTCGAACAGGCACGTGCCTCACTCTCCTCATTTTGATTGAACGAACCGCACCCTGGTTTTGTTTGCAATGGCATGTGAGACTTTACGGAAGTCATCAGTTTGCAATATATTACAGAAATTAGAACAACTACCCCAGACAATCTGCGCAAATTTACACCTCCCTGAACACACACACACACACACACACGCACACACACGCGCGCGCGCACATACAAACGCACGTACACACATGCGAAAACGAACTCATCACTCGCACGCGCACCACACACGTCCATGCGCACTCACAAACAAATGCACACGCACATACACAGATGCACATACGGAAAATTTAACACGCACAGGAGCTCTCTCTCTCTCTCTCTCTCTCTCTCTCTTTCACACACACACAAACACACACACACACACACACACACACACGCGCGCGCGCGCTTACCTGTCGCACACATTGTCTCGTTGTCGGTGATGGATCTGAATAGACGTCAAAGAACGTTGCAATTCCGTGTACTGGCATGTTTAACTGAATCCCGAGAAAACTTTATTTTCCTTGTTACTCGCGCAATACACAATTAGTGCGATACAATGGGGGCAGAAGATGGTAGAGAAATATGTCAATCGTGCTCCAGCTACGATCGATGAATATTGTGCGGGGCAGATAAGCGACATTGTATTCGGTAAAGCTTTGTTTTCGAGGCAGCTCATCTGTTATGCACAATTGAGGTCCCCCTTCACGCCGTAATGTACTCAACCGCCCGCCATTCCTGGCACATACTGAACAAAATACTCTATCTTACCTGAAATCAGCAATGCCACTGGTTGAATGCAAACTCAATTCAAGTTTTGTGGGCGTATACGTGCGTGCGTGTGTGTGTGCGTGTGTGTGTTTTTGTTTGTGTGTGTGCGTGTGTGTGTGTGTGTGTGTGTGTGTGTGTGTGTGTGTGTGTGTGTGTGTGTGTGTGTGTGTTTTGCAACTCGAATCCAACGTGTCGGTAGAAATAATCTGCATGTTTAGCCTTGTATAGAGCAGTCGCTACTGCATTTTAACGAACGGCCATCCCTGGCTGCCTACCCTTCCCCTCCACGGTTGTCCCTGAATTTGTCCTAACTAATGTGATGGTGGGAATGTGTGCGTAGACTGGCGGTGGCGGCTGGCGAGTTCAAGCGGTCTCCGTCGCGCCGGGCAGCTTTGAGAACCGCAAGTCTCTCCCTTGGCGTGGCCTGCGCGACGATGCGCTGTCGGAGGCATCGGGCATCGAGGGTGGTGTGTTTGTGCACATGGGTGGCTTCATTGGGGGGAACAAGACGTACGAAGGGGCGCTGGCGATGGCCAAAAAGGCGCTCACTTTGGACGAATAGAGTAATTGTAATCAACTATTTTGTAAGCTACGAATAACATCGTCATTTTGCCCTTTTTCGTTTTCGCCGAATATTCTATACTTCATTGATTTGCTAAAATCTGTATGTGTGTGAAATTTTCTAAAATCTGTCTATTGGATTTTTTTCTTCACTCCTCCACAAAATTCCGGACAAGATTTCGCACCTTCGCAATTAGAAAATGTAACCATGCGTCGATTTTATTGACAAATCTCCTGAAATCCTAGGCAATGCTTTGGCGCCCAATACGGAATGCGCCGACAACTACGGGGGCCTAGATCGAGCACTGCCGGGCTTGTGTACTTGGGGTTATCGCGCCCGCACCCGTGCGGCACGCTCTTTCAAACAGTCGCCGTGATGGGTAGACGAAAAGAGTAACGGGCGCACAACGCTGCAATGTGAGTGCTAATGCGACGGCCGCGCAAATATAATACATAGGCGACAGAGGGAGGAGGTTTTGGGCATGCCGTTGTGGGGGGAAAGGACGAAATCGCGTATGTAGACTTACCACTGATATTCGCACAACCCAAGGGCAAGCCGCTTTCGGCCACATTGTTCAACCGATCATCACTTACTTAAATATGGTCAAAACTTTTGAAAAAGGTAGTGTTGGACGCGTTTTTTCAATGCGCGTCGACCGCATCCACTCCGGAGTTCAAACACCCACAAGTGTAATTTCTGTGAGTTATATTTGTTTCCGAATTATTCCGGAGAAGCTGAACCGCGGTGCCAAGCAACACCCGTCGAATTCGGCTCACCTCATGAGGTGATTTGTACATGGTTTGTCGATATATGTTCACCAATTCTTCATGCCTTATGATTTCCGAGCCTAATTCCCGACGTGTGCCGGTGTGGTGGGCCAGGGACTGGATCCGCCATTTCTTTGTTGGGTTCGGATCCATGAGTACTTATTTTTTAGGATCCGGATCTAGCGAGTACCTGTGAAAAAGGGATCCGGACCCCGCGATTACCTGTGATTCTAGGGTTCGGACCCCGCGATTACCTATGATTCTAGGGTTCGGATCCAGAGAGTACCTGTGATTCTAGGGTCCGGATCCCGCGATTACCTATGATTCTAGGGTCCGGATCCCGCGATTACCTGTGATTCTAGGGTTCGGATCCAGCGAGTACCTGTGTTTTTGGTTCCGGAACCGAGTACATGAGTACTTCTAAATTTTTGGATTCGTTGGATTCGTTGGGTTCGCGATTCCAACAAGTACTCGAAGTACTCATGCAAATTGATACAAATTGCGCATTTTGGGGGAAAATTGTACTGCAAATTAAATTTTTACATCTCTACTAGTTATATGCGCCTGCTCATGCTTGGATCCCATACAGTAGATACGTACAATTCACTTCCCATACTTTCTGCCCGCTGCACACATATTTAGTACTTTACAGTATATCCCATACAATTTGGCAAAGCTTTTGGTCCCTCCGGCAAGTGCCACAAGCAACGTATGTAAGTTTATAAGCCCTCCGGCTCAAAAAAGACACTTGCCATCACAAGGAAACAAATTCCGATGCAATACCATTTTTCACATATGATGTGACAAGTAATGCCAAATGGTTTATCGCATGGCCAGTGCGAGTCCACCAAATGAACATTAAGTGCACAAAATTTGGATGAAAACGGGTTTAAGACAACCATTTCTTACAGTTTACATAGACTTGTGACAACCATATCCCCGCGCATACAACCATATTCAACAATTACATGAGACTAACAAGGCATCCTCTAGGCTATCATCCTTGGTGTTCTTCTTGAACGCGTCATGCATTCGCCCCGCTTTGTTGAACAAACGCTCGCATGCAGCAGAGGTAGCACGCATAGATAAGTAATGCCGCGCCATTAAAGCCAAGTCGGGGTAGAGAGCTGCATGTGTTTTCCACCATGTCAACACACAAATGTCTTTGTCCGTTTCTTGGGGCAGCTCAAGGTAACGCTCTAAGTCATCCTTTTCCACGTGCTTGGCTATAGAGGGCGTCATACGCCCAGTCAAATCCCCGGAAAGGAATGCAGTGAAAGACTTACTCTTCGACGACATCAATATCTTGCCAAGCTCTGTAGCTTGCTTGCTTGGATAAGCACCGCCTTCTGCCTCGCCCTCTTCCGGCTCTTTGCGCCACTGCTCTCCAAATTCTCTTCTTGCAGCCGCCAAAATTGTAGGCGCGAAGTCGGGACGAATGCCATTGAAGTCCAGATTCTTAAACCTGCACAATTCACATTTTTACTTAACATAGCAAATGCACAGGTAAATTTGTACACACACACACACACACACACACACACACACACACACACACACACACACACACACACACACACACACACACACACACACACACACAGGAACACACACACACACAGGAACACGTAGAGAGCATACAAAATAGGTACACAAACGAACACCACATACACATACACACACATTCAGAAGTAGATGCACATACAAACCAACACACACACAAGCAGATAAACACCAACACATCCATAAGACACACACACATGCATAAGACAAACACACACATGCATAAGACACGCATGCAGAAGTACATGCGCATACAAGCACGCACACACACACACACATGCAAGCACTCATACACATATGCATAAGCATATACACGCAAACACACACACACAAGGACGCTCAGATACAATCACATATATTTATCAACATTGATATATTTATCAGGTATATAATAGAAACAAATGTGCAAAACTTAAACACATGCACACACAACCATTACAAGGTACTCACCGAATGTCCAGCAATGTCGCAATCCCTATCTTGATGTAATCGTTCTCCCTTATGTTCGTGAAAAAACGCTCAATGATTCCGGCCCGCAGACTCTCCCTTGCCTCCGCCATATGGGGCTCCATGTCCTCCGCTTCGATGGTGTACAAGTCCACATCCCTCCGCTCATCTTGCAGTGAAACGGGCTTGTGTGACGACAACTGCTCTAACAGAGTGCGTAGCATAGGGTAAACAAGTGATATGGTAACATAGTCCCCCTGCAGCAAATTCACAACTTGAGCCACTGGCCATAGGATCGCAGCTAGCTCTCGAATCGTCTCCCAATCCTCAGTGTTGATGGCGAAGTCCGAATACACCTTCCCATCGTCATTGGCAACGCAACCATTGGGTACCTAGTATAGAATTAATATCTCAGTAAATGTACAGTAATGCAACTTAACAATAATGCAATCAAAACACCGCAAGACAGTACTTACTTGTAACATATACTCGGTAATTGCTTCAACGTTCTGCACAAACCACACAGCCTGAGGAAACAAGCCTAACCAACGAGTGGCTGACTTGGTACTTGGCTTACTTGTGGGAAAACCCATCCGAGTTTGAATCTCCGACAGCTTGGCAGCGCCCAAAGTGCTCCTAGAAAAGTGGGCACTCTGACCTTGCATTGCTCGGGAACAATCCTTGATGTGCGGCTCCTCCACGAACTTGTTGACACACAACTGAATGCCATGAGTAACACAGGTATGTCCATCCAATGCACCCCATCCTTTCTTCATATTTGCTCCATTGTCGCACACCTAGGCAACCGTCAAACCATCTTCATTCAGAAACATACATAACAAGCAAAAACAAAAAGCCAAAATCTAAACTACCTCTTACCTTACTGAATATTGCTTCATACACAGTGTCCACAGCTTCGACGCCTTCCAAGTCGTCTGCTTCGACAAGGTCTCCCACATTCACTCCAGCAAGTATGCGCTTTGTCGTTTGCAAAATACTCTCACCTGTGTGGGAAACCTTTCCGTAGGGCTCGCAAATAACCAAGCGCTTCATAAGTTGCCACGATCCGTCGATCCAATGCACCATTACCGCCAACAATGAAACAGAATTCTCCCCCCAAATATCTCCAGATATGCTCGGCTTCAATCCGTCTTGAAACAACCCGTTCATCATGACTCTTGTTTCAACAAGTGACTGAAACAAGCAAAATTAATTACCTTAGTTATTTTTACACGCAACCCGTAGTCATACATTCAAAAACCAACAGTAATTACCTTTTGAGCCAAGGACGCCATGCAACGCATTACCGTCTCACGACATGGACCGCTATATGCGCCTCCCGAAATAGCAGACATCACATCCTTGAGCTCAGTGACCGACTCCATAATCCCGAATGGCCGACATCGCTAGACCACCCAAATTGTTATCAACTCGTCAAGGTACTGTTTCCTTTTCGCAGAAATCTACGAATAGAGTCAACAACTAATGAAAGGTCAATAACATGCTATCATTAAGTCAATAACATGATACTACATATTCACAATGGGACATGACTTACCTATGCCTTGACCACGATGGGGACAGAGACATCCCCAACTTGAATGTTTTCACCAGTAGCCAAGTCATGTCTGTACTCACCTTTATGCCGATATCTGAGGTGCTTGATAAGATTTGAAGTCCCTCCGCTGTACTTGAGCTTGAATGCCTTTGGACACAACTTGCATACGACATACTTGACACCATTGGGGAACTTCTTTGGCTTCTAGAAATGATTCCAGCATTGAGCATTGTAGATCTTCTTCTTCGGCGGCGCCAAGTCGTCATCCACGATGACCTCTTCATCGCCTTCGTTATCTTTTCCGATGCCTTCTTCAACTTCGTTTGATGTTACAGTGGCTTTAGCTTGCAGCCGGTTCTTCCTCTTCTTGCTTATCCGATTCGCCTCTCGTTCTCGTGCCTCCTGCAGAAACACAATGCACCCATCAAAAGATTGTAATGGAAACATGAAATTGTAGCGAAAGAACAGAAAAGAACACAAAGAAAAGAAAAGCATCACAAAACAACCATAACATAGTGTCGACAGCTCAGTTGCAACGCTATTACTATGGCTTCGATAGAGCACATAAACAGAGACGTAAATGTGCGGGCGGAGGCGGGGAGGGGGCGCCATGCGGCGCTACCGAACAGCACAGTGCAACAATATGCTTAATGACAAAGTAACATTTTATGTGGGAAAGCAAAGAACAGAAAAGCATCACAGAACAGCGATATCATAGTGTCGACAAGCTCAACTGCAACGCTATTACTATGGCTTCGATAGAGCACATAAACAGAGACGTAAATGTGCGGGCGGAGGCGGGGAGGGGGCGCCATGCGGCGCTACCGAACATCACAACGCAGTTAACTCGGGGGTGAGGGCAGAGCGGAGGGGGGGGGGACTCTTGCTTACCTCTTCAACTTTCTCTTGCTCGTTGTGAAAATCTTCCAGCATGGTGGACCAATTAGCTTGACGCCTTACGTTGAGCTCGGTTTCTGAAGTGGCGGCTTCCTCCGGCAGTCCTTCCCACATAACTTTATACGTCGACACTCCACACCTTTTTCCTTGGCTAACAATTTTCTTAACTACATACTGCCCTTTATTACTATACGGATCTGCGCCTGTTTTTGACTGAGGCGTCCTAAACACCCTATCTGAATTCCCAACAAGCTCCTCTTCTGTACGTTGGATAGCCGTCGATGACAAGCTCTTCCCTTATCTAGACGGTCTAATACTTTCCGCTTGCCCCGCCATTGTTGCTAACCATGAAAGGATTGGATGTGGACGGGCAGATTATGGTGGATTTCAAGCGCGTACGCACCGTTTAAATAGCCTTTGGGTGGGCTACAATCGATTCAAGGCTACGGAATGACAACAATCAGGGCTATTGAACGAATCCTAGACATACACCTCAGCAGATTTGCATTGCCAAATACCTCCCCAAAAAACATCGTGTCACTTCGGGCAACCACAGAATCGTGAGATACTCGGAATCGTGAGTACTGATTGGGTATCGCGATTCCACATCGTTTTGCGAGGATGAGGTACTCGCGATTACCGCGGATCCATTAAAGTACGATGAATACCGGATCCAAAGATTACTTACAATAACTGGTACCGGATCCAACGATTACTTACAGTAACTGGTACCGGATCCAACGATTACCTACTGAACCTAGGGTTCGGATCCCGCGATTACCTGTGATTCTAGGGTTCGGACCCCGCGATTACCTACTGAACATAGGGTTCGGATCCCGCGATTACCTGTGATTCTAGGGTTCGGATCCAGCGATTACATGTGATTCTAGGGTCCGGATCCCGCGATTATCTGTGATTCTAGGGTCCGGACCCACGAGACCAAGTCCGAACCCGAGTAGTCTCGTGGATTCGCGGCTCCTTAGGATCCGGATCCAGTCCCTGTGGTGGGCACAATCACATACCCAACCACTCCAAACACAACCGTCAACGTGATATGTACTTGATAGCCAAATTGGACCTCGGCCCTTCCCTAAGCCTATCGCCCTCGCATGTTTACAACCTGCGTCATGTGCGTTTTTGCTCGCTTGCTTCCCAAAGACATCACCCGTGCATGCGGCGCGAACGTCCGTGAAATCAAAATTGAAATTGTTTGCAACAATACAAGTATACACCGGCTGCTGTCTCTGGCCCCCCCCGTTCAACGCCAGTTATGTGTGGACTTATATGCTGGAGTAGACCGTAAACCACTAATCCCAACCTCTCCAGTGTTAGCGACGATACCGTCGAAAACATACAAGTAACAAGGTATTTCCTATTTTTTTATCTATACGTTTTTTTTTGGGATACAATATGAAATAAAAAAGTGTCGCTAGTCTCCACGATACGCGGCATGCTCCAGCCGCTGCGGGGTCGCTGATGAGCAAGGTTGTTCAGCTTGAGCTGGTCGAGTCAAACCTGCCTGACCTCGGCTCTTGTGCGACTCCGGTCGTGCCGGAGCCAGGGGGGAAAGGCAGATGAAAAAACCCCTCGCTCAGGTCGTCGGTCCCGTCTCGATCCGTGCTCAACCCCGCCCGCGGTATTAGCTGCTCCTCCCGACGTAGCGCGCCGCCTAGCCGAGTCTTCTCTCCTCCTTCGGAGGCTGAGAAAAGAAAATAACTAGGCTGCAGACGGTGTCCGGCTGGCTCTCTTGCCTCCGAGCCAGATTTTCTCTTGTCCCATGTCCTTGTTCCGTCTGTTTCCAACACCTATCTAATCGCGTTGTGGCCGTCCTTACCCTCCCCCGGTGGTTTACGTTGTTAGGGGGCCGCCTTTATGCGCAGTGTGCCGTTACAATAACCCTAGGCACTCTGCATTAGGCAGCCTATCGATAACCGGGTACCGACTAGGGAAGGGGTTGGAAGAACACATGGATCGAGTCGCCGGTCCTCAAAAGATGGTGGGTACATGAATTTTTCCAAAAAAGCCCCGTGCCGGGCTTTTCCGGCGGCGGGTGATCCTAAGGAACGCCGCCGCCAGACCGTGCCGCTCCTCCGGTTGCGACCCACCTTCGTCATGCGTAGCATCAGGCCTCGCCCCAAGGGGAGACTTAAGGCTCTGGCAGGGCTGGCGACTGCTACCGAGCGCCGTGCCCTAGCGATGCTTCCCAGCTGTCCGCCGCTAGCTCCAACACCCTCGTCCCTCCGCCGATCCGTCCGTACCCTTCCTCGCCAAAAAATATTTCGCAAACGCCGCCCCCGCCTCATCGTCGGGAGAGTATCTGCGAGTACTTAGTCGCGGAAAAGACATATCGGAAATGCCGAGCGGGAGATCCCTGTGCCGGTGTACGGATATTATGTTTTTTCCAAAACCCTCCGTACCGGGCTTCCCGACAGCTGCTGATCCCGCGGATCGCAGCTGTCGGTACCTCGTTTAGCCCCCGACCGTGCCAGTCGGCTACACTGGTTACATGGTTACATGGTTACCGGCGCCCACCGCGTGGAGGTAGAGGTAGGTGCCATCGGGCCTGCGAGCGCACCCGTCTCCGGGGCCGCCGGCGGGCGCCCGAACGTCCGTGTTCTATGCACACACCCGCAAACCAAACCTCACGCATTGAACACGGCACCCACGCCTCCTATCCCCCTCTAGAAAGTCCCCGAAAATACGTTTATGTGGAACACGGAGTGATTTGTGGCTTGGTATGAGCGCTTGAGCAATGCCCAAGCGTGGTGCTTAGAACGACGTGTGTGGTTCAAACAGTCTCATGGGAATTTATGGGCTTAATTTGACAAACTCCACCGACAACACCCGCCTTAATAAGAGGTCTAACCACCCCGGATAACGGCTTACTGCTTGCTTCCCGGCTCTTTTACAATTGAGTGGTACTCGGGTGTCGTTCTTGACGTGGTGAAAGCGGAGCGTGTTCTTAACTAGATTTTGTTTAACATAATGCATGTCCGGACTTTGTGGAGGAGTGTACAAATACGACTATTGTTTTTGGAAAAATATCGACCTGGTGACTATCGCACTTATTGGGATTGGGATTGGGATACGTCTTTAACTACTGCGCATCGATACGATGGGTACAGGAGCAGAATCGATAGCATGATTTTAGTGATTAAAGAAAAACATAGTGTGTGCGTGTGTGTGTGCGTGCGTGCGTGTGTGTGTGTGTGTGTGTGTGTGTGTGTGTGTGTGTGTGTGTGTGTGTGTGTGTGTGTGTGTGTGTGTTTTGCGTGTGTTTGCACGATTACAAAAACTGTAAAGAGCGACGGGCATGCCTCTACCGACACTAGGTAGCGAAACCCCTTAAGCCGGTGCATCGCTTGAGCAGTGGCACTCTATTATTTGCGCTCGCCCATCTCGCTCGCACAATTGTTGTTTCGACTCTCGTAGTGGAGTAATGTGTCAGTCTACATCGTCTCGTGCGCACTCTAGACCTCCCATACTTTCACATGTGCTACTCCTATACGCCGAACGGGTTTTACTAACCCCGTTTTCGACGAGACAACCATGCAAATTTTATAGAATTTCGAACGGCAACGCCATGCATCCCCTTTCGACACCCGCGGACTGACCGTGCTTCCCTTTTGGCACTCACCGACCGCCAAGTCCAAGCCGCCACCATATTAAGTAAGTATAGCGTATTCACACGTACCCCGACGGCACTTACAGTTCTCATACTGCAACTTCAGCCACTAACTCCGCTCCGATGGGGCCCACTAGCGAGCCCGACGATATCTACTTGGCCGATCATACTATCGAAGAACGGCAGTGGTTGCATGGTTGCTTGAGATGTCCCCGGTCGTTCTGGACACTTGAAAACCCTCCACTGCAAATCTGAAGGTTCCGTCCATTCGCCAAAAACTTACGTAAAGATAAGCACTTCAACCCTATATCATTACTTAGAAAAAGTACATTATGTCCCTTGCATACAATGATTTGATGTTGCTCAAACCCACGCCCACGTCTTACTCTAGCGTACTCCTATAACATCATTCGATTCCGGCGCATATTTTGTAAATCATATCGACCAATATTGTGTACGACAACACTACATTCATAGTTCCCCTTTGGAAAATGAAATTACTCGTATCATCATGGCTGACGAACGCATTTCCCTCGCATCTCAAACACGCACTATTTGCCTCGATTTCTCTGGTTTTCCGGTTACCACTGAATTTGTCATCGTTACAAAATTATAACCTTCTTTGCCTCGATTTCTCTGGTTTTCCGGTTACCACTGAATTTGTCATCGTTACAAAATTATAACCTTCTTTTCACTTTGTTATGGGTCTGTTGTTTGTAAAACAATGTAACCCCGGCATCAATTGGACACTCGGTACTCTCGAGTTTGATGAATCCAATACACTTACTTGTCACATTCATCTTCGCCATGCCAACGTTAAAGTCATACATACTAATGCTAGGGCTCGTGAAATAATGAGAGAGTATCCTTCCACGGTTATTTTCTTCTTTGCCATCTTAAGAAAATATGATGCCACTCTCATTTCTTAAACCGATGAAACGCTCGACGCTGATATAGCTAGCGTTACAAATGACCAAACATCTTTATATATTAGTAGAATGAAAAATATCTTCTGCGTAAACATAAAAGCATTTGTAAACCCCTTGAAACACTTCCGCCATTACGCCCTGGCCTTGACCACAATAATCCCCTTACCCCCATAAATTCGACAGTACCACATCCAAAAAAGTTCGCCTTGCTATCCCCAGCCGGGTTAGATGAACTCAAAAAAAATCAACTGACTACCTCGCTAATTGTTTTATCACATATTTGTATTTATCCCTTTATTATACCACTCCCGCCCTTTTGCCCGCAGAGCGAACGGCGGACTTCGCATGTGCATTGACTGCCGCCAACTACAAAAATACACTCGTAAAATCGATGAATTTCAAGTCCCTATCGCCGACATGCTTCTTGACATGCTCGCGGGTGCCCTCGCCTATTCAGCTCTTGACCTCGCACTCGGTTACCACCAGCTTCACATGCCGACACTTTCAAAACCGCTTTTAAAACTCAGACCGGTCCATTCGAATGGCTCGTTATGCCATTTGGACTCACCTCCTCTCCATCTCCATACCAAAGCCTCAGGAACCAAATACTATGACCACATATAAACACACATTCATCTTTTTTTACCTCGACGACATTTTGATTTATAGCAATTACCTCGACGATCACATTACCCGACACATTGACATTACCCTCTCCCTCTTTGCCGCTCATGACACTCGCCTTCGCCTACCAAAAAGTGTTTTTGCTTGTAACGAGCTTGAATACCCCGGACACATGGTTAACAAAGCGGGCCAACGCCCTTCGGATAACAAATCAAAAACAGTTTTCGAATGGCAACGACCTCGCACCATTCAGGAGACCCAGCGATTTCTCGGTTTGAAAACTTCGTCTATATCATCGATATGTTCACCGCTACTCTCACATGGCCTCCCAACCTTGCACAATTTGCCGTAAAAAAATCTAAATTTGAAAGGACTATTCGCGAACAAATAACTGGATTTTCTGAACTTGAACATTCACTCTGCTCAGCCCCATTCCTCATGAGCCCTCGCACCGGTTCCACTTCGGAATTCCTTATTTGCACCAACACTCGCAAGTTCACACTCTAAAAATATTAAATACAAAAATATCTATATTGCAATCTCCGCGCATGCGCTTACTTCGCTATAGTTTTAAAACCTCCTCACACAAGCTACCCCACTAACGACCAAGAACTCCTTGCTGTTATTTGGGCCATTAAGAAATTGCGTTATTTCATTGGAGGTAGTGCTACAATTATAGTAATTGTAGACCATGCCACCTTTCGTTTTTTGCACGCTCAAGAATCCTTAGGTCATTTGGCCAAACAACTTGTTTCCATACGTCGTCTTGATTCCCTAAACCAATCAACCAGTTCTAGAAATACCATGCACAAAAAGGCTCTTCAAACGCAGTTGACGCTCTTTCTCGCCGTCCGGAACTCCATCACGTCTTAGCCGCAGCCGAACTCCATATTCTCGATATAGATTTAGAGGACATGCACGATTCACTATCGTCTATGACCCACCTTCAACTTGACACTCCCTAAAATTCTCCTAAAATTCTCCATAAAGTATACGCCATGCCATTGGCCCACATACTGCAACAACACTCTCCCAACGGCGTCCATCTTGACACCATGGACAACTTTCATTGAATGGCTTAAAAATCGATTAACCCGACAACAATACCATGCTTAAACAACTCATCTTACATGAGTACCACAATACCGCCGGACACCCCGCCGGTATTTGCACCCTCCAAGATATTTCGTATCTGTTTGGTGGCCATGAATGCGCCAACTTGATACACAGTATCGCAAACAATGTACGACATGCAAACTAACTAAGAACCCCACTTCAAAACCTTTTGAATTTGTGTTTCCGAATCCAAAATCTACCCGCCATGGGGAACCACAGGCCTGTACTTTCTTAATATTATGCTACCTCCGGTTGATGGCTTAGATTACATAATAATAACCACATCCGTTGACACTTTTACTTAGCAAGCCCACTTCCTACTATGCTCAATTCACATCAATGCCCGCCAAATAGCCCGCATGTCTTTCGATAAGATTTGTCGCCATCACGGTTTATGCCGCACCATCACTTGCGATCGCGACCCGAAATCGACCTCGACATTTTGGCAAACACTCTTTGAATCTATGAATATAAAACAAAACATTTCTAGCTCTTTTCACCCCCAGACCGACGGTCAAACAGAGCGCACCACCAAATGATAATCGAACAGGTATTACGTGCTTTTGTTCACAAAAAACCTGATGATTGGTTGAACTTGTTATCGTTAGCTGAAGTCTCTTGCAATACCTCCGTGCATTCCGCTATATAAAACCCCCTTTCAGGTCCTCTACGCTCTAAACCCGCTAAACTATACTGCTACCCTCTACCTCCAAACCCCACTAACGATTCTGCTATCCCCGCTCCGGACCCTTGGACATTCTTCATAACATCCACGATATTCATGCCTTGATTATTGAGCAACTCGAATAACTGTCGGATATTTACCAATGCGAATATGCCAACCAACACACCACCCACCATGCATTTAATGAAAACGATCGCGTATGGCTTTCAACTGGCAACTTGCTCCTTAGGAACCAACCATGTGCAAAGCTTTGGCAGCGATATATTGAACCTTAAGTCCATTCGAGTACGGGCGTTCTCCTCCGTCGCAATGTGGGTGCGATAGTCCGCTTGGGGGAGGGCCATGGCTGTCTTCTACTCCGTATTAGGACGAGTAAGTCCGGACGACAACGCGTCAAGAGCCTCGCTTGCTGCCGCGCTGACGCCTTTGTTGAAAAATGCATTACACTTGCTGTGCATGTATTCGTCGTACGTGTGGTGGGTGACCGACCATCGAGGTGACGGGGCGGTGTCGTATGTCGATGTTCATAGTCTCGCCTCGCAATCGACGCGTGGGGGGACGTGACAGACATGAGAGATTCTTTCCCCGTACGCATCGAATCAAATCGACGAAGTCGTCCTCGGGGTGAGTCGGGGCCGTCGTTTTTGTAAGTCGATAGGTGGCTCAAGGGCATACTTTCCACCCTCTTTCGCGGTCGATGTACTCGGGGGGGGATATAATGTTGTTTCGTATAACTCGTTGGCGCGCCGATTTATTGTTGTATCTGAGCAAGCAAGGCAAGTAAGGCTAGGGATCAGCCATCGATGCATCGTCGATAGTATCATCATCACCTGGTGATAGTACCATCGATGTGATAGGTTGCCGACATCGACATCGACACGATGGCAATAGTGCTCGCATCAATGCCATCAATTATCAAAAAAATGTAAAATATTGATTATTTAAGCCGGATGTATCGATATATCGTCCCAAATATCGATACATCGGCGATAATATCGGCCTTAAATTGCCATCGATGTCAGCATTTCAAACTATCAACGCCATCAACATCGACAATCCAAGATATCAATACCATCAACATCGACGTTGCCAAATATCATTACCATCAACATCGACAAAATTCACTTGTTCCATAGCCTTACAAGGCAGTGTGAGACGCATGAACATGCTCTTCAAACGATATGTGTTCGGCGGCGACGGGTAAGGGGGACGTGTTTCCGCGATGTCGGGTGTGTGTTGCGGGCTAGGCGGGGGGTCGGCGCTAGGCTCATCCGTCGGCCGTGTAGTCGACATGCTAGATGGGGAGCGGAGCTGCGCGGGGGGGGGGGGGGGGGGGGGGGGGGATATTTGGACGCGGCGAGTGCGATGCATTATTGATGATTAAGCTTACACCTTGCACGACTACGACAGTCGTGATTCCTGGCGCCAGCCGGAAAACGGGGCGCTTGTAGAGAATGATTGAGCTCTCACTAGTTATGGTTTATAAGGCTAGGCCTAGCTAGAGCTCACCTTGAGCGAAGGTTGTTAGTAGGTGGTTGGTTGGTCGTGCTACTCTTCCAACACAAGGTACTTGTGCATGGGGTTGTGACGCGCCGTTAAATAAAATAGCGCTCATATATTACTACCGCAAGGGCTAAGGTTCCATAGGCATGGCAGTTAGTTTTGCAAACCTATAGGTTCAAATCAATGTGACTGTAAATACCAATGTTGCTGGTTCTCGCCGTTTGTGGTATGAGATAACGCGGTACCTGATGTCATGATGCTGGTTCTGGTATTATAGTGCCAGTTTGCGCTGTGGCATGCCTTCCTCTTCCTCGGGCTTAAGTTTTTTTTTCTCTTGTCTTCTTTTTCCTATGTGGCCTCCACTGCATTTTTTTTGAAAAAAAATTGAATAATGTAATTTTGCGCTGTACCCAATTTGACCAATAAAATATATGAAGATAGACTGACGTCAGTAAAGCGGATATTTTATTTGTAAGTAACTACGCGAGTTCAAAATTTCAGTCGCGTCCCTTCAAACCCTCCAGGCAACGACCGTTTCAGGTTTTGGTACTAAACTACTACGATCGATTTCGCGCCGTGGATCGGCGCGAGCAGGTTTTGGCCCGCCCGAACAGTGAGCGAGAAGAAACGAGCCACCGATGCTGCTACTATGCCTCTGCACGCCAGGAGCGTCCACTCACTACCGAGCAGCAGAGCTGGCGGGAGTGTAGCGATACAGTATATTTATTATCTGTGTTGTGAGCTGGGTTGAGTTCCTCTCCTGGCGGTTTCCTGCACAGCCGTAGTCACGCACCCGCACTTTGCAGGCGAGTCGTCTTAAGAGAATGAGAGAGGGACGGCGAATCCAGTCTAGTAGAACAGAGTAGATTTCTTTCGAGCGGAGCTCCGTCAGTGTAAACGACCGCGGTGGGCTCTGGTAGAGATGTGTTGAGCAACGCTATTGAGATTGGACAGCGATACGTAGTATCGAGGGCGCACGACGGGGAAACGACACATTACGCAATAATGGGTGAGCGCTGCAAAAATGATGACGGTGGGACGAAGTGCATGGTCAGTCTGGTCAGGAGCATTGGACCACAGTGACTAGGCCATAGTCCCAATCCACCGTGCGTAAGCTTCTGACTTGATGACATACGCTGCTGACGTGCTATACCACCCCGCAGGTTTTTTCCAGCAGTATGGCTTCGAGTGGGTCATCCTTGGTGCGCTACTCTTTCTTCATCACTCACAATAAAGTTATGAACGAACAGTGCCGAGCTGCACCCGACTCAAATAGCGCTCTTTTCAACAGGTGTCTGCTCAGTGTCGGTGCTATTTTCAGCATTGGTAGTGTCGGTCAAAGCTGCTGAGAGTCAGCGACGGCGACATCGGCAGGTAGCGGAGGAGACTACAGCACACGAGAAACACGGCGGGTACCGATACTCCTCCAACCCGAGACGGATGTGATTCATACATACGCATTTTTTAAACTCTAGATGCGTTTGTGGCCTTTTAAATCATATCGACAAATTATATGATAGCTGGATCCGTGACACCGAGTTTAGTATCGTTACTCCTCCCTTCATTCCTTTGCATCTCAGGTATCCGAATGGGGCATATGTTAGCGGCCAAATATCGCGCCCCCTTTCGTTACACAGCTATTAAGAACGCATAATAAGAACGGCATCCTCAAAGCGGGATAACCGAGGATCACCAAACAGCACTAGCTTATTCCTCTGAATAAAGCTTACTTCCAGTTCTGACGACTACTATGGGCTTAGACGACACATTTTAAGGAAAATGTCAGAGCACTTTGATATACACTCATTAGTCAGAATAAAGATGCAATTTTTTCAGTGTTAATACGCACTGTTTCTGTCTGGGACAGCTTCGGGGCAATAGCGGGAAAGAAGATTGAGCTTTCGAAACGGGTGGACCAGGTACCTCCCCCCGCTCTACCCTCCCCATCACCCCTTGCATTCGAGTATTGTGAAGGCGTGAAGAATTTAAAGTCGGGTCAGGTGGGCGGAGGCCTAAAGTGGGTGACTGTTGGCTTGTCACAAATTCAGAGTGCACAGCATGACACCATCCCAGCAAGCTCCGTACCCCCAGGCGGTGGTATGCACGGGGGGGTGCCTGGGCCGGATCATCCCGCAATTCAGGTCAATGCAGACGAGCTGCTCGACCCACCCGTCACTGCGGGCTGTGCAGCGGATCTCAACAGCGGCAGGTCGCTGCTGATGGTGGTGGGGATGCAGAAAATCATGCCGCGCCCCACAGGGTACGATGGACACTCCTACCCACCTTCTTGCTGCAAGTGATATGGGCTCGCGTTGACTTGGGCTGACATCAGCTAACAGACACAGCGGCCTGCCATTGGCGTGTTTGGTTGTAGAGGGCTGCTGAGTCGGATGGTCTGGGTTAATGAGGTGTACCAAGTTAAGATGCCAGGCTCCAGCATCCCGCTGTTCCTGCTCTACCCCAGCGCGGACTACCACTCCCTGGCCCTTAGCATCACTGCCCCCGGGCCCTTGAAACTCTTCCCAATCACAGGCGTCAAAGGGGTAGGTCACCCACACCCGTGCGCTTGAAGCATTGACACTGCGCTGAACGCCCCGCTCGTTTAATTGCGCTGAACGTTAGCAACAGCCAATGGTGGTGACTGTGGCTGATTTGTCTTCATACAGATAACGGTTCGGCTACAGAACGAGCCGCCTCTGAACCTGTCCGTCAAAGTGGACACGATTAACTCGGAGCAACTGGACATCTCGGCTGTTTGGGATACTATATCCCTGGTGGAGTCCATAAAGGGAAAGCGGGAAGCGGTGGACGTGGGCGTGGCACTCACCTTCACGGGCATCCAGGCCACACACCCCTTTGAATTTCACATCAAGGTGGGTGTGACTGGCCACCTACCCAGCTGGGTGCATCCCTCCGCTGACAGTGGTGACTAGTGAAGCAATATCGGAATTAAGATGTCTTTGCCTTTGGCTCAGGTGAAATTGGCCAGTGCAGAGGACCTCGTGACAGCTGAGTCGCAACTTTATCAGGTCCCGAATGGCTTTTTGTCGAAGGCTCCATCGTGCGTGCCTTGCCCCCCCCTCCACCCCCCCCCCCCCCCCCCCCCCTTGTCCTGCTGTCTCCGAACCTAACAGCCACGACTGTTACCGTTGCACGTATACCTTGCCGTACATGACTAACTATCTCTGACAACTGCACACAGGTGGGCCAAAGCAAGTCTGACAGGGCAGCCAGTAGTTCTAAAATTCAATGTCAAGCAGGAGGTGTAAATGAATCAGCACAAATAACTTCACTCATATATTTTCAGAATGCGCGACATCCGCCACGCATCACATTCGCTCTTGCACTCATATGATGAATGCTGTGGATGCAAGGAGTAGTAGAACATGAGCAGAACGTGTATGAGCAGGGGTGGCTCCCTCATACGACCGTCCATTCCAATGGGTTTTGCGTCCAACTTACAGCGAAATCCCCAAAAATGGGCATTGCTTTCCACAGCAGTACCCCGCCCCACAAGCTGTTGCCCAGGTTCCTCTGTACCCAATCCTCATTGTCGTTCACATTCATCCCCACACAAACACAACATCAATTTCACGACTCAATCTTTACGAGACACACAACTAAGTGAGCCCATATGTAAGTATCATGCGTTGACTTCAGGCAACATCATCTGACACACCATCCGCGACATTGTAGTGGATCATGCAGCTGAACTGCGCTGCGTCATGTGCCGTAGCAGTCCCTTAATATAGCGCCCTTGCTGGTTTTGGATGAAGTCTATGACTCCGGCGACAGCTCGGCTTGCGCACCCTTCACCTCTGCCTCCCCCTCTACGCTCTCCTCCGCGGCCCCCTCCACTTCTTCCGGTTTCACCGCACCTTCGCTTTCACGAGCCTCCGTTGGCTCCTTATCCACCTGTGTAGCGCCAGAGATTGCAGGCGGAGGCGCCTCCATTGAGTTGGGCGTTGCGGCTGTAGGCTCTTCACCGCTCGGTTTGGGGTCAACCGACTTGGGAGCCGCTGCAGCGGGTGATGGAGCAGTGGCAGCGGCCACGGCTGCAGCCGCAATCTCTTTTTTGCTGGCCCGAATGGCATTGGGGGAGATAGGCTTGTACTTGTTGCCTGAGGCAACCTCATCCATGAGGACCTTCAGAGGCCGGTACATACTCTTGTCCGGCAAGTTTGGGGGCGACACAAGGCGTTCCTGCAAGGTGTGGCAGAGAAGGTAACATCAGTCATCACTGAAACCAAGCCAAACCGAGCAAGAGGGGGACAGTCTCCGGTGCAGAAGGGTGAGAAGTTGGACGGGGAGGCCACACCGTGCCGCACACCAGCAGGCCAGGCTGAAGATATCCACTCATAAACCACACTTGCATGTCCTTGGCAGGGAAAGGGCCTTGAGTGTTACCCTAGGTACACAAGCGACCACTACAGTGAGCACATCACTACTGACATTACCCATACCGAGTGGGCCTCAAACGATTCCATGTGTGCCGCAGGACAGAGTACCTCGAGGTCGATGTATCGCCACATCGGGGCCTCCGAGCCGAGTGTCGCCCCACTTTCGAATAGAGAGTTGGAAAGCTTCTGCAATTGGGGTGCCGGGCCACTGCCCCTCCCCCCTCCCCTGCCCCTGCCCCCACCCCTCTTGTTCCTACCCCTGCCACGTCCAGATCCTTGCCGGCCACCCCTGACCAATTGAAGAGACGGGGGAATCGAGCATATTGAGTGTGCATAAAGTTGAGATACAGCAAACTTACCATCCGAGACAAGAAACACAAACAGCAGATGGTGAGCATGCACGACCTTTCTTTCTGGCGTGGTGGCTCTGGGTCGGGGTTAAATCTGGGATCAAGATCACGCGCGCCACCTTTGACTCCTCTTGAGGGCTCTGGTTGGCTGTGCAGACGGGGGTCCAGGTCACTGGCGACCCCCTTCACGCGGCTGGTCACATCGGGTTCTGGACGTGTCTGCACAGGAGGGACAACAGCTGGTATAGCAGCATCTGCTGCAGCAGGCTCCGGAATATCTTCCGGGGAGAGGACAGGCGCACCCCCTGCGCCTCTGGAGTTGACGTTTTTGCCTTGCTCCCTACCTGACGCACGGGGCCCAAGAGGAACCTCCACAATCCTACGAGTCCCACACATTCGGATGACGTTCATTTATTGAAAAACAAACATGTGGCTTCGCAAACAGCACATCCATAGAGTGTGTACCTTGGTTGTGTGTCACTGGTGCCCCTTGCACCCACGTCTTTCGCAGGCTGCATTCGGTCAAAAACGGACCCCCCGCGCTTGGCATTGCCACCCACACCCCCCCTGGAGTCTGGACGGGCATTATCCACGGCATTCCGCGACGGCGCAGCCTGTGCAGAACCCCCTTGCTGGCCCTGCCGCTGCCGGCTTGGCTGCACCGCGGCACTTTGTTGGATCGACAGCATCATCTCTGCCCGGACTGTGTCAAGAGTTGTCCAATACTGAGTTCCAAACTTACAAACTTCAATGGCCCCGTCGAAGAAGCCCTTCCGCTCCCAATTGATGATGCGATCGGCAGGGAAGGGCCCATGCTCCTGCCCTGCCGGATCCACGTACAGCCACTGACACTGTTCCAAAGCAGTTCTGTTCTGATTACCCGCGACATAAACCATCCTGTCCGAGCTGTTCCTTCCCACCTGCACCCTGATGGACTCAACCTTAGGCTGGACAGGTGAGAAACATCACCAGGACTCAGCTAAACAACACGTAAAGGAATACGAGCATCAGACACGCGAAAGACAATCCAGAGGCACAATCACGGGGGGAGTCACCCTAATAGGTCGGTCTGGTGTGACTATACGCTCTCCTGTGTTCCGGACTTCAACATGCAGGCCCTGGGTGCTGGAAGACGAGGACAGATGAGAGGTAAAAAACACTAGATCTGTAAAAAAATTACAGTGTTTCGTGCAAATCAAGTCAGCATGCAATGCGACGTGTGTTGAAGACAAACTGTGTGCGTGTGCATGGGTATATATGTATACACTGTACGTCTGTGTGTGTGGTGCACTATTGTGTATATGCAGACGCATAACAACTATTTCTGTGCGGGTACGTGCGTGCATGTGTGTGTGTGTGTGTGTGTGTGTGTGTGTGTGTGTGTGTGTAAGCGAGCGAGCGAGCGGGAGAGAGAGAGTGTGTGTGTGTGTGAGGGAGGGTATGAGTTTGTGTGTGTGTGTGTGTGTGTGTGTGTGTGTGTGTGTGTGTGTGTGTGTGTGTATGTGTGTGTTTGTGTGTATGTATGTATGCGTGTGTGTTGTGTGAACGGTGTGACAAGACAAACTGGACTATTCTGGTGAGCTACACAGTCAACTGCGCTGGGAGTAGAGGCTGTCAAATTCATTAAGCTCGCATACCTAGTGCCTCTTGGCTGAGAGCCCATATCATAGTCTCTATCATCATGAAGAAACCTGCAGCGCGGGGGAACTTGGTTCTGAGAGGAAGATAGAAGGCGCACAAGCGAGAGATAAGTTATTCGAGTATAAGTGATAGGTGACGGTTGGGTTAACTCACCACTCTGAACCTCCGCGGCCGTTCCCCCTTCCACGGCGCCCACCCCGCCCTCTTCCACCGCGCCCACCGCCGCGGGGCAATGAACTGTTCGGGCACGCGGTACAGGCCCAGTCTTAGCGGCGTCGAACGAAAAAATCAAATACGAGAATAGATAATTACATTAGGAAATGCAGAGAAGACGAGCTGCGATGCTATACTGCGACCAAAGGGGAGAATAGTGGGGCAGGCTGATGGCTCCACACCTCCCGGCCTCCGCGCTGTGCATCGCTCTCAACCTTGCCAATAATACAAGTCCCTTTTCTTTGCTTAGCGGATCGAGGAAAAGCCGGCCTCGGCTGCTTGTCGGCGTCCCGGTCGATCACGTTGCCGGTGCTGGGAGGGGCACTGGCGGCCTGATTGATCTCTGGCGGCTTGATGATGGCAGGCAACGACACAGCGGAAAAGCGGGGCCTCGGTATTGCAGACGCTGTTGTTCCAGGCGGTGCTGCTTATCTCTTACACCAAGTGTGTGCAACCCCCGTCGCGGCACTCGTGGCTGTGAAGCGTTAGACTGTTATCGTGGGGGATGCTTTCTTGTCTTCCCTGCCTAAAGTTGTCGGCAATATGCTATGCCAAGCTGTGCTGATGTTGTGTGGGACGGGTGCACTGACTGTAAAGTATTGGTACGCACCTTAGAGTAGATTGTAGACACCCTGTACGCGGACCGAAGTATGAAAGTCGCAAACGATGTCGCTGACAGAGGCTACAGGTACGTCTAGAAAATAATAAACAGCTTCAGGCGCCTCACGCTGTGTTGCGCACTCAGAGTGTCGTCGCCATATGTGTTGTCGCCATTGAACTCGAGTGACGTGCGAGCGAGCGAGCAGTATGTATTTCAAAACCTGTATACCAGCAGTGGACATATGTTGTGCCGTTTTCCCATCCAATGCATTCGTAATGTATTCGTATTGTGTTCGAATGTTACGATGTTTCATAATGTTATTTACATGCCACATCCATCCGGGCCCGTCTCCTGTACCGTGATTGTACGTTTCCGTGCTGTGGGCGCTTCTTCACGTTGAGCGCAGGACAACCTAGCAGTCTGTTCGCCACATCCACACCACCTCCCTCCAGCACCCCTTCACCAACGAGCTACGTCATGAACAGCCTCCTGCCGCAAGTTACCGTCCGTAGCGGCCGCTGCTGGCGCCGCCCTTGCCCC